>VZTV01105237.1:0-26190 GCA_013400875.1 Anhinga rufa | reverse complement strand
TGCAGTGGTCTAAGCCTGACCAATTTAACTAAGTTACCATGTACTACCATTACTACTTGTTTGACTGCCGATAAGCCAAATTAAATCTAGGTTTACTGTGCAGGAAAAAAAAAAATCCAGTCTACTTAACAAAAGAAAGTTTAGCCTTAGCAAAATCTACTTGTCAGTGCTGGACTTCATGCTACTTTTTGTTTGCCTCCCTATTTTGAATTATTCTTTCATTAATATTTAAAGACTACTGTCCTTTAGTCAAACTAAAATTCCCAGTAATTCCATCCCTACCTAAAGACAGGCATAAAAATTTGCTATTTTGCAGCTATATGGCAGTCTGCCCAACTTATTTAAAATCCCTGCTACCTACTTACAAGACTGGACTATGCAGGAAAAGGATTCTATCTCTACTCCACTTCAAAAGAAACTCCTGGGATAAAATTCATATGCTTAGGCTGCAGACTGTAATCAACATCTAGGTCTTAAGTGTCTCTTTCATTATCTTCTTTATTTTTGTCTAAAACGCTAAGCTTCTAAATGTGAATCAATAACACTTCAACAGTGCAGAGGAGCTCTCCTGGATGAGAGAAGAATATGCTTCCTTGGAGCATTTGTTTCTATCCTTGCCACCAACTTGCTATGAAGCACTGGGCCAAGTCAGGCATGTGGTGCCTGACATGGGCATCCCTGTAAGCCAGTCCTAAATGGCCTTGCACTTCCAACAGCTAGAGTCATCAAGGCACACTGAAGAAATGAAGTATGCCATTAAAATGAAGAATTTTGAAAACTAAGAGGTCTCAAAGCAGAAATCAAAATAATATGACACTTTCGACTGGATAAACTTTAAAGGTCTGTTCCTCTGTTTGCCAGTTGCGGAAAGGAATAACACTTCCCTACATCAGAGAAGATAGATAAATTCCACTTTCAGACAAACTGATATGCTGAGATGACAAATTATAGAAAACCTGGCAGCAAAATAAGTTACTTTTTATCCATTGTACTCCTGGGATGGTAAAGAAGGCTTAATGCTCTCAAAAAAAAATTGAAGAAATGCATAGCTACCTATTTACAGCACTGATGAATGCAGTTCCCTGTAGAAAGGGAAAAATTTGATGATTACAGTCTAACATGATGATCAGGGTTAAAGAGACAGACATTTTAAATCCAGGCTCTTACTAAATTTGATGTGCTGAGGCTTATAACCTCTACAACATTTAACATAGTTTTTAAATGCATAATTAAAAGCTGAATAAGGTCCCTAGATTCAGTATATTTGGTGGAAGTGCATGTACTTCAAGTTTTACAGCATAATTGAATTTTTTCTCTAATTAAGGAAATATACTCCACATTGCCTTTCACGATTATAAACGGAAAGGAATCCAAAGAAGCCTTACTGGTTTTGACCAGTGTTCTTCTAGGTAAATGTATTTCTGGCACCTAGCATAGCTTTAGTGTTATGGATACTCCTTTTAAGACATTCTATAGCAAGACTCTTCCATTTTGTCCTGAAGAAAATTTGAATTTAATATTCAATTTCACATTATCCGTTAGAACTGGATTCTGCTTTAGAAATCAACTAACATGAGTTTAGGAGAGGAAGGAGAACAAGACTGTGGGTAGCCTTAGTACAAAAATTCCCATTCACAGTTTACAAAAGACAGCTGAATCAAGAGCAAAGAAAAAAAAAGACTAAATGAAAAGTGTTTGCTAAACACCTGTTATGTATCACCACCATACTATTATTCTACCCGTCTGCCTACACATCTATCAGAATGATTATTAGAAATATTAATTTCCTGGAATACAAATTTTCTAAGTACCGAACCATGTCTTAAAAGATGTTCATATCAAAAGAAAAACAATTAAAACTATTGTTACAAACAGGCAAAAACATGTTTCCTATTATCTTTCTATATACCTAAGAGTTTTCCTAACAGCAACTACCAGAATCTTTTGTTCCACAGAGAACTCTACTTATCAGCTCCATCATTGTCACTAGCGACTTTGTGCAGCTCTACTTTTACCTCATGCATCCAGCCCTGGAGAACAGTACTGCAAGGGCAAAGTGCAGTATTTTTGTTTTAAGGACTGTGGCATCAGGGCGTCCCACAAACAAAACCTACTGTCCTGTCTTAAAACATCCTCAAAACAAGCCAAAGTAAACCATTTACTTGCAATATTCCAAACAAAAATATCCCCAATCCCAAGGGTTACAAAGAGAGGTTAACAGAAATTAAAAAAAAATGCTCACATCTCTGACAAAGTCGGATTTAAGACTGTTCTTAACCTTAAAGCAAGTCTCATTCTCTGCACAATGAGTCAGATTTCAATACGCTTCCCATCCATGGAATCCATGAGCCTGCCTTATGCAGGACTTGCACCCTTACATTGGCTGAGAAAAGGATTGGGGGATTGTGATAAATACACACACAAGCTTGTCTTCCGTTTCATTTGGATTCAAACCCTCATTCTCTTTGTTCCCTCAAGATTGCTGATCACCAGCTGTTTTAGAAAGCAGTTTCAAAACGCCTCTCCTGCATTACTGAGCAACTCAGCCATTCTGAAAAGAGTAATTACCTTTTGGAAGTCTAGATGCAATTGCCTCCTGTCCCAACAGCCATCAGAAACTTTTAATAAATATCTTGACAACCAACTAGATATAACTATAAGCAAATAGTTGCTTTACAGTGAAAGAAAACAGTTTTCTTGTCTACTTACAGCAATACTCAAATCTCAGTGCCAAGTTTTCCCATGTTACTTTTCCTAAAATATGACGTATCTCATGTTCGTATTTCACAGAAAACCTTGCATGTCATGTAAATTAACAGCCACACTTTATACAAACCTACAGGTGGGATTAATGTATGCAGTTTTTCACTGGATTTTGATTTGGGCCAATTATAACCAAAATCTACAACTTTTGATCGGTAAAGGGGAAACAGGTTTGAGCTGACGGACTTTGAGGGATAGTATAGTAGATATTAACATCTACCTTTGAAAGAAAGCAAGAGAAAGAGCTAGAGATGTCTTGTCTTCAGTCATTTGTGTATTTTGAAAACGCTTTACTATAAATAAATCAATTACAGGCCCACATAAAAGCGCTCTCACACTGAGAGTTTAGAATTCTATTCAGCAATTCTGAACAGTCTCATATACGAAACTTGCTATCACCAGTCTTCCAAAAATGCAAGAAAATCGTGTCTCATTCAGTTGAGAAATCTCTTTTGGGTTAAAGAGTAACCACTTTTCTAACGTAGAACATGTGCTCTACATGATCAAAACGCTAAGAAAACACTAATTATTTTTGTGTTAACTACTGTTGTATTACTATAGAAGAGCCTAAATAGCAATCTCAGAATTCAAAAAACTATTTCAGAGGTTTCTCACCTGTAAACAGTTATTCAAAAACACAACAGATATTGAAAACCTGTCCTTTTTGAGATGGCAAGCAGATTTTTTCCAACCAGAAAAAAAGCCAGCACCTACAAGTTTTGCCTTCTTTAAATTCCTTTTCACTTCAAATGGAGCTGTTTTCAGAACATTGATAAAGTCAGTTGTAAAAGCAAGGTATCAGTTTCAAAATACCACACGTGCTACTACAAAAAAGGTTCTTGGCAACATCAGAGTTCTCTGAAGAAGACAGCTGAGAATGGAGAGCAATCTTAAAGTCTTTAGAGAGGAAGAATTACAAATAAGCAATAATCTTTTCTAAGGGAACACAACCACTACATCACTCCTGCTCCAAAAATCCTTGCAAGGTTTCTTTAGCTCAAAGAGGTATGAAAAAAGCAATGGCCCCACAGGAAGCAGATATTCCTGAACGGCAAGATGCTGTTTCTGTTTTCCTTGCATAGGTTTGCCTCCATGGTACAATGGTGCCATAAGTAAACCCTGTCTGCACTGTGAAGATGCGGTCAGACACACGCACACATGCGTAACTCTGCCCTCCTCAATCTGTGAAACAAAAATAAATCACTGCATCCTGTTAAGTGAAAATCACCTGTTAGGAGAAAATACTGAATTGTTTACCTCCTGTATACTTAAACCTTGGTTTAATTTACACCAAGAGGAACTCTGAATCAAATGTCGTATCAGCTATGAGAATGTCACTCAGTATGGTGGAAGAAATACAGCTTTCTAGTTATGAGGTAGCTAAAGCCCTAGCAAAAAGTTCCATCCCAGAATCCATTGAGCCCTCGCAGATTACAGTAAGACAGACATGAACACATTTGGTGACTTGGACATACACATACAAATTTTCTTCTAAATAATATTAAAAAAAAGTGTTGTGATCACTCAGAAAAAAAAGTATCACCCCAATAATTTCAAATACATAACAGAGAGAAAGAAATGGTAAGACAAGCCTGAGTTACCTCTGCAGACTGTCTGAGTTTAAGAAATAGTAGATAACTCTCCACCACCTTGTTCCTCATTGATATTTTAACGCTGAATGAGTACGTATGAGTGGAGTCAACCACTGTGTGTATGCTGTTTTCTGACTAGAAGAAACAGAAGGCCATTGCGTTTTTATGTTTCCTATACATTAAGAGTACTTCAGAATAATGAAGTAAGACTTGTTTGCAAAGTGTTCAGCTATGTTCACAATACATTTTATTTCTCTTTGCCACATGAACAAAAAAGAAAATGGCACAGCTGTTAAACTAGGGTCAGAAAAACTAACAAAGCTTTACCCATTCTTCCACAGTATTATTGAAGCTGAATTACAATATAGTTTTTAATAATTTGCTGAATGGTTGGAACCAGGGTACACTAAAAAAACCCAAACTTAAAAAACCACACAGACTCCAAAATCCTCATACTCTCTCTTTCTAGAGCATGTCTTAAATGCAAATAATATATTAAACCAACTTCAAACTTAGCCAGTTCAGCCAATTTAAGAAACAGGAAAAAGGAATGAGAACGTGGGTTTTGATAAAGCAGCTGGCATTTGCTTCAGAAATAGCAAAACGATGTGTAAAGAAACAGAATTAGCCTCGTTCCTCGAAATAGCCTACTGCTATCAGACAGGTAGATCATAACGTACAACACATAAAACATTCTAGATGGGAAAGAACGCATGAAGATTTAATGAAAAAGTTAACCTCTCCTCACCCCACCCCCACCCCCCTTGAATTTGCTGAATTCAGGGAAGGGTATGTGTGCTGGGGAGAAATACCAACTTGGAAAGTTAAAAACAAGAAAAAACACTACCTTGTCAGTAACTCAGATTTAACTAGTTTATTGTTCATTTGTTTTTTTAAAGTGTGATATACACATAAATTGGACATACCAGCTACTAAACCCAATGGCTATAATGAGCTTTTCAGTGGTCTAATTTGGTTTATGCCAAATGTAGTTTTAGCTACCTCTCAAATACTAGACTAAGGGTGTGATCCCCCTCTTGAACCACCCAAGCAGAGTTACGCAGCAAATTTCTTTCTAAGTTTACGTAAATAGCACATCAAATATATGCAACTGTTTCTCCTGGGTAGGGCAAGCCTTAAAGGACAAGGCAGAAAAAGAGAAAACATGGATTTCAAGTTAAAAACTACATTGCTGGGAGCACTTTTCAAGAAGACTCAAGTTCTGCTTCACCAAATGGAACTGTATCTTCACCTGTAAATTGACAGAAGATTTTACCTCTCCTTTTCACATTAATCTTCTTTATTATGGCTTGTTCTTGCTTTTCAAATGTTTGACCATGTAAACCAGACATTTTTAGGAGCAGAGCAAAAGCATACTAAGGTGCATTTCTGATGGAGACCACTTATCTAGAAACAAGTGCTGCATCATTTGTGCCTTGTTCTTGTACTTATTATTCCAGCCAACAAATGATTAAGTAATGATTTATTTTTAAATTTAAAAATGCTAAGATTTTTTAACACTGCATGGATAGAAAACCTCATGAAAAAAAGCACTAAAAAAAAGAAGAAATGCCCATAAACGATCAGGAAGAATATGAAGTAGCTCCCTAGCTAATCCTGCATGTCACCTATTCATTTGCTGTCAGTGTTGTAACTGAACAGAATGAAGGATCATTACCAGCTAGTTGCAGAGAAAAAAATTCAATTGCTGTTGCTAAATGAACTGTACTGAGAATAGTATAATAATGATAGTGATAACTTTTTGTAATGCTTCTTTAACGTCAGATCAAGAGCATTTCATAACATCAATGCCATCGCTGTTGCCCATGTATTTAAATAACCTTACATCAAGAACACAAGAGCAATTGTGCTGGGTCAGACAAATGTCTGTTGAGCTCTGGCTCTCTTACAGTGGCAAACAGAATTCTGACACCTAAGAAGCATTAAGCCAAGAATGTAGTGATATTTCTACAGCACACTCTGTCAGGCCCCAGCTTTTCAGAGACTCCAAAGACCTGAAGCAGTATTTATCCTTATTTTCTCCAGTGAGTGCTTCTTTCATTAAGTTCATGAACATAAAACATTTAGTATACACAACACTGTACAGCAAGAAGTTACACACTACACTGTACGCAGAGAACCATCTCTATTTGTTTGAGCATGCTAAATACTCATTTAACTTATGGTGCCTAGTTCTTGAAGTGAAAGAGGTCTTGCAAGTCAGGCAGGGCAACAACCTCCCCAACACGGGGCACAGTCCTGCAGCACCCAAGTTAGAGCAGAGCATGTCTGTTGACAGCAACCGGGGCCAGCCACAGTCCAGCGATCTGTATCTAGTGCCGCTGGCCTCGACTACAGGCAGCCGGGCCTGGAGCAGGTACAGAAGTGGTTACAGAATTGTTCTTACAGCCAGGGCTCCGGCGCTAGAAATAGCAGTGCGACCACTTTCCTGCATCACTAAGAAACCATCAGGAAACAGTATAATAAATTGGCAGCCTGTAATAAAATTATTATAGTCCAGAGGATCCAGGAGAACATAATTAGTATGCACAGTTTTTAATGCCGAACCTAAAAAGTGATTATTATTACAGTCACTTTTTCTTTATTTACTACTAATATTATTAGTGGTAAATTAATACTTTGTTTTAAATAGTATTTAATATAAAATATTATATCATATAAACGAAATAAATTGTAAATTATTAAAATAATACTTTATTTACTACTAATAAGTGATTATTAATACAGTGTAATGAATAAGAAGTCATTATTATTACACCAGAAATTACAATTTCTTTTATTGATTTATTTAAAATAAAACTTGCACCTTCTGAGAGAGTTAAGAGTGGAAATTCTCATACAGGTGACCCAAATATGCTTTCTGAACACTGGAAATATAGAGACCTGAGACATCAGGTGGAAGACTGAGCATCTTCTAGGAAAACTAGAGGATAATCAACCCTCAAGACCCATGATATGAAAAAGCAGAAACTCCCTGAGACCTCAGATACGCAGAGGGCTATGCACTATGGTTAGGGTTCCTGCTGAAACATCCAAGACAAAGCAACGTGCGTCACAGATGGAGCAGCATGCCTTAAACGCTTTCTCCTTTGACTCCTCTAAACCATGACTTCACTCCTAGTAACAGCACCATCAAAGAAAGAACTGCAGGTGAGAAACCACTAGGCGAATAAGCTGCAACACCAGATCGCATTCAGTCGTGTGTTTTATGATCACCTTCACCACATCACTTCCAAGCAACAATGCTAAAGCAAGTGCATGCAGCAAACCCATGATAGGAAGCTTTTTTGCTGCCCAGAAGGAATTCATTTCATTGCTTAGAATATTTCAAAAGCATTAGCATTTTTCTTAGTCCTTCCAATATTCATCTCCATACCATAAGCAAGGCTAGCCTACTGAGACACGAAAAATAAAGCTAAAAATATGCTGTTTGAATTGTAAAGTCAGGGAAAGAACTGGAGGAAGCATTTGACATCACCCAAAATCAAAGAATTTTTCACTTAAACCAAAGCAGTATTCTGAACTTCAGATATTCAAGCAATTTTTGAAGAAGAATTTTAAAAAGTAAAGGCAGTGACTAGATTTTCCTCCCATACATAATTGGCAGCAGATAAAATGTGTAAGGTGTTTGAGAGAGAATCTGAGAGTTGAGTAGTAAAAAAACCAGTAACGTTGCACAGACAACATGGGAGTCAGCATCAGAATAAATTACTGCAGAAGGGGGTAGGAACCCCAAATCTTATGAAAGAATATGTAAAGTAAATTATTTGTCTTATACAGTGATATGCTTCAGAAATGTTTGTTCTCCTCAACATAATACTTTCAGAAGTCTGATTATCTTATTTTGGCTAGGTATCATGAAAAGTATTACAATTAGATAGAAATAGCCTGCTTTCGTTTTAGAAATGTAGAATGTGAGCTGTACTTTTGCTTTCTGCTTAAGTAACCTGTGATTTTTTTAGTAATAGTTTTAGTGAAACTGGTCATCAGTCAAGCCTAGCAACAATTACATGTTAATTAAATATTATCTAACCTCTCTCTTACCTGTCAGACCTTAAGCATGCATTTAAAATGATGACTGGACAGCCACAGAGATATTAGAGACGCTGGGTTATTAGTTTAGATGGAATCAGTTCATCAGTAGTGAAGTATTTTAAAAATTGGCAGCACAAAGATAATAGTTACAGATAATTATTTGAACGTCCTCCCCACCATTGTCTACGAACAGACCTTGTGAAGATAAAAAAAAAAAAAGGAAAGAAAGGAATACAAACCCAGGCAAGATGTGAAAGACACTGCTGTGGTTTAACCCCAGCCAGCAACTCAGCCCCACGCAGCCGTGCGCTCACTACCCCCAAGTGGGACGGGGGAGAGAATCAGAAGAGTAAAAGGGAGAAAACTCATGGGTTGAGATAGAGACACTTTAATAGGGAAAGCAAAAGCTGTGTGCACCAGCAGAGCAAAACATTGTTCATTCAGTGCTTCCCACGGGCAGGCAGGTGTGCAGCCATCTCCAGGAAAGCAGGGCTCCATCACGCGTAACGGTGACTTGGGAAGACAAACGCCATCACTCCCAAAGTCCCCCCCTTCCTTCTTCTTCCCCCAGCTTTAGATGCTGAGCGTCATATGGTGTGGGACATCCCTTGGGTCAGGTGGGGTCGGCTGTCCCAGCTGTGTCCCCTCCCAGCTTCTTGAGACCCCCAGCCCCTCGCTGGTGGGGTGGGGTGAGGGGCAGAAAAGGCCTTGGCTCTGTGTCAGCACCGCTCAGCAGTAACAAAAACACAAATCCAAACCATCGCCCCATACAAGCTACTACGAAGAAAGTTAAATCTACCACAGCCAAAACCAGCACAACGAATCACCTACAAGGATTCTTAGAAGAGAATTACAAAAGCAAAGGAAAGGCAACAGTTCAGAAAGCAGAAAATTATCAAAATATTCAAAAGATACAGAGAGCTCATGGACAAGTAAGGGTTTAAATTGTCACAGAAAAGAGACCAGAATTTTTGAGCAATTGTTCTGCAGAATTTCTTTCAGAAATGCCACTACCTAAACAATTGCTAGGGAAATTTTGCAGGATAACTGACGGATTTTTGATTAGTTAAAAAGTTAAAGGAAAGAACTAAGTTCTAGCTCTTGTTTTCCTCTGTCACATAAAAGAGTGGAACAGCATATTTGGTTTTTTTTTTTTCCTGGTTTAATTGTTTTACAAAGATACTGAATAGCAAAGCCTCAAGTATGAAGTAATTTAAAACTCTAGGACTACGTGACTCTTCTTATTTATTAGCCCTCTTTCTAGGGAAAGGGAAAAAGTACGAAAGGATGAGAGAAAGTGAACAATTGAGTTTCCTTAATAAAGACTACTAAGCATTATGATATTTTTTTCCTCTAAAATTCAAACAGTTATTACATTCCAACACACCAGCTACTAAGTTTGGTAGCATACACTTTTTCCTGGCACGAATGGGTAGTAGTGCAGTTTGCAACTGCTGTGCTGGGCTAGAAAACATCCCAAGCATATATGCAGTTATAGTAGCAAAACTGTGCTTCTGTCAACATAGTCAAATTTATTTAATAAAAGTAAATGAGCAAAACGTTTCAGGTAGTATAAAATACATCAATAGCGGGGGGGGTTTCCTCATGCAGTCTGTCACCAAAGTCTTATTGCTTTTTCTACAACTGTAATACCACAAAGGAACTTCAGATCAAATCTACTGAACCTGATGTACATTCCCTAAGCTGAAGAAAAATAAAACAGAGAAAGAAATAACATATCTCATGCAATGACAGGAGAGCAAATTAACAGAACGCTTCTGCAATGATATACATTGCAGATTTTGCTCAATGTCCACAGGTTATCACTTCTTTGTTGCTAGGAATTTTTAATACAAGACATTTCTTTATATGCCATTTATGGACAGGCAGCTGATATGTGAAATTTTAATTCTCCAACTCACTTTTGAGAGAAACACAGTTAAAGAGGTTCTGCCCTGAAGCAGTTGTGCTTCTCGCCACAATCAGAAAATATATGAGTTGGTTAGATTGAAACATTTAAATTATTTGTTCTGAATTGAAGTCTGCTACTTGCCAAGCCAACTCTCAACAGTTCTACCGCAGCCTAAGAACGAGAGGCACCCAACTTCTTGCCACCAGAAAACTCTGAAAGCACAGACTTGGCACACACATTATATACCGCCAGCTCTTCTGACAAGCTACAAGCGTTGGAAGTGATTAGTCTCCTCCTAGGCAAATTTTCTCATAAAATCAGGACCCAAACTTACTTCAACTGAAGAAGTGAACACAGAGATTGCTCACTCCCAAACCATTTCAAGTGCTTGATGCACCTGACTGATGGATGGTGGCAGTTCTGGGCACAAATCTCAGTCACGCTATTTCTGGACACACACACAATGAAGAGTAGTACACGGTATAAATGTTATGTTAATTGTAATTACTATTTCTAAATGTAGTCACATTAAAAGCCATAATGCTCCTGGTGAAATTAGTAAATAATATTCTGCAATGTAGGATGATAAGCTGTAGGAAGATAACAGGCTGCAGTTTGAACTAAAGTCTGTAATAAGAACCAATGTCAGACAGCACTATTCCTTCCTTCATGTCATCCTCTGTCTCAGTCCTGCTTTTTTAGTCAAGAGTCACTAAATGCATATGAAAGGCTTCTGCCTTTACTAACAAGGCAGAGCATCTGCTGCTACAACGGAGATTCCTTTCCCTGCAGTGAAATTTTAAAGATTTCTTCAAAAACAGCAAGATGACTAATTAGCAAACTTCTCAGTACAAATGCTAAACAGAAAATGTTTACACTGTTACAATGGCTAACACTTTTCTCCCAACAGGGTGTAAAAAAAAAAAAAGAAAACAAAAATCAGTTCAACAGATGTGAGATGGATCTTTTCTGCTTATGACACAGCTGTGATTTTTAGCAACTACATTACACAACAAATGTACACTGGAGTTTTGTTCTAGGCCCTGAACAGAGTATCAGCATTTGAGAGAGAGGCAGCTGTTCACCCTGACAGCTACCACAACACCAAACAAAACCAACTAGCTAAAGCCAAGATACACAACAGGGAGATAGATGATGTCCACCACAAACACATGCAAAAAACTCGGATAGCAACTACACTTGGAATCTAGCTTAGATTAAATCCTCTTTAAAAATAGACAGGAATGTACAATTTGAAAGTTTCAACATTTGTTACTGTAAAGAATCTGATTAAAAAAAGCCTCTGAACTGTGGTGGCAGGACCACAAGTCAGTCAATACTTTGAGAAATAACTTTCTGAATTTTCTCCTTGAAATGAGAACAACAAAACCACAGCAAGAGCTCTGCATCTCTAAAGCTTTCTTAAGAAGATAAACTATAACAAGGAAACTTTGAAATACAGAAATTCAGATCTGCTGGATGAAACATATTAAAAACGAAGGGTTTAAAAACAAGGTCATAGCCTGTGCCTTTGAGGGGATGGGATCTTCCTCTGTTTGGCAACTTTCATCCACTTCCTGGATTGAAACAAGTATCACACCGTTCTCCGAGATGTTGCAGAAATTCTTTGCATCTTGGCAGCCAAGTGAAGATTTCAGGTATTTTTCTCAGCCACACCAGCAGTCACTCATTAGCATGCAACTATTCACTGCAATAAATAAAATGCTATTGGCATTCTCAGATGTCCTGCAGCACGCAAGTCTGCAAACAGCCCGTACATTTGCTGGATTCTGAGCTACACATTTATATGAGGGTATCCTTTCATTTCAGTCTAGCACAGCAAGACCCACTTCAGTTCCACGACAATCCAGATGGAGCACTTAAGGACTTGAAAACAGAACTATTTTCAGTAATAAATGAAACCATACAGACACAGCACCTCCCCACTATCAGCAAATTTCATCTAGGTATGAGGGGAGTCAAAACAAACGAGAAAATTATTCCTTAACTTTTTATAAGCTACTATTAATAGAATAAAGCATTACAACAGAGATAATAAAAATTAATAAGGCATAAACACTATTGACATAATATGCAGAATAGCAGAATTTACTTTGTCTTTTCATGAGATGTTGGTAAACTGCACCGATGCCCGTAAAATTCTTACTCAGAATTCATAGTTCACAGCACTGAAGTATCATTTGTCCTTTCATCTCAAAAACAATTTATTAGCATTACAGAAATACTACAAAAAGCTTTCTGCAGATGCTGATAAGAATTTAAAATCAATAAACAAACAGAAAAACCCCTTTGATCTCTACTGTTATTTCCCTCTTAAATGTCACCATAACTAAAACAGCACTCCAGTTAACAGATATTAGGACTGTTACAATTCTTAATGATATATTTAACTGTTTTCCAAATGTCAATTTTTTGATTAGTTAAAAAAATACCCCCAAACACACACAAAAAACTATGCCCACAAGGGATTTCATTTTTCTCCTCGTGGGGATTTCCTGTTTCTCCCCATACTCAGTAAAATGCTTTTGAATACACTAAAACAAATATAATAGCACAGTGACAGGATCCATTTGTTGTAAACAGTATACTAACTTGTCCCCTGTGATAAAATCACTAGTTAAGACTGCAAATATAGAAGTGTGTTTTTTGGAAACTCTATTTTCTGCTATCAGCTCCTTGTGACAAAATCCTTATCTGCTGACTTCACTGACCAACAGTTTTGCTGAAAAAACCCAGAAAAAGAAAAATTATCCCCAAAATCTGATCCACATTGTACATGATTGAACCAGTTATGTTTCACAAGTGAACACTGTATGATGCACAACTTGCATTTCAAACACAAAACTATACCTGCTACACTGAAGAAGTCTGCAAATCAGCAGGCTTGCTTTCTAAATCCTGACATAATTTTTAGGGCTCATGTATCATTTGTGGCTGTAGGCATGGGAGACAATTGATAAAGCCAAAGGAAAGATTTAGATTTTCTCCTTCTTTAAAGACCAGCTTGCACTAGGAGTAATGGTTTAAGTCAGTTCATATTTCCACTATCATCATCCCTTCCCAAATATCTGAATAGCCCTATTTGCCAGTCTTCCTGAAATAAAGAAACCACATTATGCATTTTTCACGACATAAAAACTTTGATGAAATTCCATACATAAGTGATATTTATTATCAGAATTATCATTATTCTTACCTGAATCCCCTCCTATTTCACCTCATGTTGCTGCATACAATGTAAGGAAAAGAGCAGGAAGGCAGACTTCTCAAAGTACATAGCAAGAAGCAAGAGAGAGTATATCTGGGAGGCACATTCACTGACAGTTCGGTGTTCTGAATACAATGTTGAATTATGGGGTACAATAGAAACTTTAAAATAATTTCTATTACTGTCCAGTCATTAACACTTGCAACTCCACCTGATCTTGAAGTTATTTTCTTTGGTCACAGTTTACTCCAGCTCTCTACATTGTGTATTTTGTTTAAAATACTGCACAACTGAGAAGGTTGTATGTTTACCATGTCTTGGTTGCTGCATTCTGGCTCAACGCCAGTCTCTCCAAGAGTAATCAGGCCTGGCAAGCTCTGCAGGACCTTCTCAGTAGGGGAGGAGAGCTGCAAGGCAGCTAAGAGAGTGTCTGCGTGCCTGCAGGGAGCTGAGCAGGGAGCCTGCAGCAGGTACGCAGATTGGAAGGCTTGCGAGAGGAGGAGAAGGCTGTTCAGCAACAGCCCAGAAGCACACTGAATTAAAGTGGTCATGCAACCATAGCCTCCGTCCTTCATCACAGATGATTTCTTTACTAAGAACAGCTGTAGTGGTCAGAGCAAAGGCTTGTCTGTGATTCTGTGTGATTATTTGGCTCCTCAGACTTTCACCAATGACAAATACCTATGAGGGTGTGAACAGCAAGACCATACTGACCTTTCCAAGGGTACTCCTGTACCTCCTGTCGGGGCTGCAAGCAAACAGCCAACTGCTGACTAGGCCCAGGCCTGAGCTGAAGCTAACAGAGACGGACACGAGAAACTGCTGTATGTGACAGATAACAATGTGAGAAGTGACACAAATCACAGACGGCGCCATGAGGAACAGCTGGATTTCACAGCCAGTTGCATGAGAAATAGCCAAACTTCACAGTTAACTGAGGGGGAGTACTGGGGACCTCTTGAGGAGCAGGATTTTGCCAAGCCAGCAGTTGCTAGCAAATAGTATTAGTAATACCCTATAAACCTGAACTTCCCTTGGCAACAGTATCAGAAATACCCACTTGGGTACCCATGTGACAAAACCAAGGAGAAGAAACCTTGTAAAACCTGCTTCTGTGGTCAAGAAGGAGGGAACCGGAGCTTCCCCTGGCTGGCTGGATGGATCAAGCATCTTGGTACCATGTCATTCCTCATGCCATACCTCAGTGAGTGTCTACCCACCCCACGTCCTAATGCTTCCAAGAACTCTCTCCCAGCTTCCCAACCTTCTCATTTAAGGAATTCCTGAGCAAGAAGTGGCATCTATGTATTTAACAGCATTCAGGGATTTTTCTTCCATAAATTTGTCTGATGATGCCTCAAGTCACATAAAACATTAGCAGATGCAAAATCCTGTGGCTAAAACCAGCAGAAACTGAATCACAAGATCTACAAAATCATCCTAAACCTCTAAGCAGGCAAGGTGAAACCAGCGTGAGTGCTGATGAGTGCAATGCATTATCCATATAGCAGATAGTCTCAGAGAATAGTTTGTCCTTCTAAACTGTACAAATGCGAAGCCTACTTAAGAAGTGTGTTACCAGATGCCATGTATCTGCTGTTGACAGTCATCTGTGGAAACTGGCAACTGGTCTCCTGGGATCACCAGTCCTGTAGCAGTGGAAATATAAATTCTCCTTATCTGTTTTACATTCCATCTCTGCTAAACCCTTCCTCCAAAGAAAAATGGATATAAATACAACCTTTTAAAAATTATTCCCCCTAAAAATAGTTAGGAATATTTATCTACAGATTGGTGAAATGGCCCAGCTGTACTGTCCAACTTGCAAAAATAACTTTTGATATGGCTTGAAGGATCTCAAATAGTAAGTGAAATAGAACTATGATATCTAGAAATGAAGAATTCTGAGCAATAAGGACTAACTTCAGGTTTTAGAAATTGCAGATTGCTAGGCATCCATCTAAAGCCTGAAAATGTGCATAGTCTGGATAACTGGAATAAATATGAAGAAAAGAGGCTGGTTGTCCTTTTTTTTTTACAAGTGTTAAAACTAGGGTGACCATATCCTCTACTTGGCATCAAAACATGACTTGAAATTCCCTTACTAGTTTTCCTCCCTAGCCCCCCACCTCCTCTCCCAGTCAATTAATTAATGGCATATAACTCATGCAATAACTCAGCCACCTGAAGGTCCAACAAATTTACACAGAGTACTGTGGGTCGGGTTTTAGCCTCACCAGTGAGGATGAAAACAAGCAAATGTCATAAAAGAATCATAGCACTCAAGCAATCATTCAAACATTTTAATTCAATATCATTAAGATTCATGATTTCGGTCTCCCATTAATCATGCCAGTCAACAAGATGTGAGAGTCAGTGTTCTCCCTCTAAACTCACCATGAATTTCACATTTCATTCACTGAGTATTGGCACTATTCATCTCCATGGAAACAGTTGTGATGGGGAAAACTCACTGGTATATTGTATCACCGAGTGAAACAAGACAAGATGACTCTAATTAAAGAAGACTCTAAATATACACACAGCCTGCAAGCCAGCAATACTAATAAAGTATTTTTTAATGGTCTTAAAATATAGTCAGAGTTTTATTAAAAAATATTAAGACAGATGCACAGGTTTACGGTACACTGATCAAAAACCTTTACTTAAACCTAAACAGTTCAAAAATTCTTGCTGACACAATGTTTATTATATATATTTTTAAATGGCAGCTGGCAAGTAATACCAATTAACCACTGTAAACTTGTAAATAACTATATATTATACAACATACCATGCAAACTTTCCACATACAATGAGGCTCCTACATTTTTTTCAATGCTTGCAGACATCCCATGACACTTATTGCTAATAAAAGTTGCACATACACCATAGAAACACACTTACAGACAGGAAATAAGCCCTGTGTGTACCTCTGTGTAATGACAAGAGAGTGCTGCCATGAAGTGCTCTCCATGCAGCCATCCTAGCTTTTCTCTTAGATATTTTCACAGCTAGCTGACTGTTCTTTAAGCCATTCACTTCCCACTTCCTGTGCTATTCATACACATTCATAAAACTCACCAAATATGAAAGGGCATGAACTAAACCCAAAAATCCACTATGAAATTCTCCTATCACAGTGTCTGATATTCAGTCTGAGTAGTCACTCGACATGTTAAGTTTACTTAAGGACAAAAGGTATTCCGGAATTTCAGGCTGACAACCAATTCCCAAATAGCTCCGTAAGCATTTGGCTCCTATCTTTGTTTCCATGTTGATTAGGATAAATTAAAAAACAGTATCAATTATATATTTGATGTTTTCTTTAATGAATATGAACATTAATGTAGAGCAAGAAAAAAAACACTTTACTTAAACTGAAAATGATATCAAAGTTACATGACATTTCAAGGTCCAAAAAGTAATGTATAAAGTTCGGAGAGAAGGAGAGCGTCAGACACAAAGAACCCCTATTAATGTGGCCTATTTCTTGGATGCGGCAGGATTTTGATAAACTATCTTCGAACACAACCCATTAATTCTACTGGAGAGGGCTTCTTACCTCAGGCACAGAGCCACTCTAATGCAACTGCAGTGTTCCCAGGCCCGGTGCTAGCTTGGGCTCTACTCTTCTGCCACCTTCTGCGACACACTTCATTGCACAACACAAACAGGTCCTTACGTGCCTATAGCAATTTTTAGACATGCTCCAACAAAACCAAGTATTTTCGATTCATGCATTCATAGTAGAAAATCAAAAGCCAGATGCAATTCAAATTATGTGCTATCAAAAATCCAGTTATGGGTTTTGTATTAATGAAGATGATATCACAAGATGTAGTAATTATTGACAAATTTATAGCATTTGGAATCCAACATATTAATTTGATGCAAGACACTACAATTTTCATATGTACAGTAACACAATACAAACCAAGTGTAAATGTAAGCAAGTTGTTCAGGTAATAAGTATACTTCAAGTTTGACAACCAGAAGAAAAGACTACTGAGAGGAAAGATCTTTTTTCCTGCTACTGTCTCAGAAGTGATTTAAACTTTCTCTGCGTGAATTACTGTCTTCTCCTTTCAAAATTTTTAATTTAAAGGGGGTTTTTATCAGCTCAAAAGTATGCACTCTTTACAAATAATGTGATGTACATAGTTATGCAAAATAAAAAAGGCTGATTTCCTAACTTAAGTAAAATTCAGAGCTATTAACAATGACAGGTGCAACTATTTTGTTGCAACGCCAGCATAAACAAGTCCCTTTTAGATGCTTCTTAAAAAACTATGCAGAGGTTATCTATGCAAAAACATGTCCAAATTATTATGAAGATATCATAGTTACTGAAAAGAAATCTAATAAACCTGGATATGAATAAATGGAGAATAGAATAACTGGCATCTCAGGTGTTTCCCAATTACTGCTAAACAAGACGTAAGATATATTCAGGAAGACAAAAAATTCATAAGCACAGGAAGGTAATATATTGACATGCAGTATGATGCAAGTGTGGAAGCTATCACAGCTAGGCACCACTAGAAAAGCAATTTAAAAGTAGTTTGTTTTTCTTGCAACAGCCAGTTAATACACAGGTCTCAAAATTAAAGTTTTGGTTTTTTTTTTAAGAAGTTTGATATTGGGCATTTCAAAAATACATGCCAACATCCCACAAAAAGATCAAGTTTGTGAAGAACTGAGGAAGTAAATGACCCTCCTGTTCTGGAACACTTCTGCTGACTTCTCAGTCACTTGTAATTGGTCACTCTCAGGATCGGGACACTAAAGAAGAAAGATGTAAGATCTGACAAAATATGACAATTCTATGCTCCTATTCAATATCAAATTGTGTCCAACTGACAGTAGTTTTGCATCACTAAGGAAATTAGCTCTTTTAATTCTGACTTCTAATACGTGACTGTTTTGATGCAATACATTGAGTTTTCTAATAAATATTTTATGATTTTGTTTCACTAAGCGTTTTACATACAGTGTTATGAAGCAGCCAGCAGGGAAGTATATTCCAGAAGTATGCAAGCTTTCTACAACCTATATATTTTTTCGTTCTCTACATTTTCTAACTTTTCTAACATTAAACATTACACATATTTACTACGCATTCCAATTTAATATGAATGCATGACTCAAAGAGTTGGCCTGTATTGTTATAAACAAAGATCTTGAAGTTTATTTCATTTTGCAATGAAATATGAGCATATTAAAAAAACAAAAACAAAAAAGAACAACAGCATGCAAAAAGCTGTTTATGACTTTGTTATCCTACCAGAAGTCATCTATTTTGGGATGCTTATGCAAATGCATCATATTTCTAAGAAAACATATAAACAGTACCAACACAAGAGCTACCTTTTGCTTGACAGGAAATATGAATTCATATAAAAATTAAAGTTAAAAATCCTTTACTTTACAACCGTAATGTTTATTTTTCCAAGTAGCTTAAGCATTTTGATAGGAAATCCTCCTTGCAAAAAAATGTCAATTATTTTATATACCTGAAATGCTGACTGTTAGAAAAAAAAACCCAGCTACATTATTATGAGCCATGCACAATATAACGTAATGATGCATCACTGTAGGTTTAATAATGTGTCATCAACAGTTGCACTCGTAACCTCTTTTTAGCTGTTCAGCAGGATTTTTATGGAGTTCCATTTTTGGTAAACACTTGTATAAATCAACAGATCGAAAATCAGAAGGCTAAGGAAGAAAAGTGGCAAATTCTAATTAACTGTATCTAAACAGAATTTTTTTTAAAAAATCATTTCCTGCACATTCAGAAGTTTGAGATATACTACTATAATCCCAAAACCAAGCAGCTAATTTAGAACACACAACAGTGATTTTTCAAGGCAAAGAACTGTGGACAGCCAGTGAATCATTTCTCTCTACTTGAAAATCTTGTATTAGTTTGCCCACATAAGAAGTAGGTCATAAGAGATTAGCAGTTATAGCAGGCCACTGCAATGCTGAACTGTCCCAAAATAAAATCATATCCTCATCTCATTGTTTATAGAGATAATGGAGGGTCTTCAGGTCAGCAATTACCTTTATTACTTCATTTTAGACAAGCAGAAAAGGGGTCCTACAGCAGCCTTCTCTTTAATCCCTAGCAGGATACATATACCATCATGATTTCTTGAGTACTCTCTTCTTCATACATAAAGACTATATAAATTATGGGATAAAGAATTATCATAGAATAGTTTGGGTTGGAAGGGACCTCCAAAGTTCATCTAGTCCAACCCCCCTGCAGTGAGCCCGGACATCCTCAACTAGACCAGGTTGCTCAGAGCCCTGTCCAACCTGACCTTGAATACTTCTAGGGATGGGGCATCTACCACCTCTCTGGGCAACCTGTGCCAGTGTCTCACCACCCTCATCGTAAAAAAATTCTTCCTTATATCCAGTATAAATCTACCCTCTTTTAGATTAAAACCATTACCCTTTGTCCTCTCACAACAGGCCCTGCTAAAAAGTCTATCCTGTCTTTCTTATAGGCCCCCTTTGGGTGTTGAAAGGCCACAATAAGGTCTCCCCAGAGCCTTCTCAAACAGCCCCAACTCTCTCAGCCTCTCTCCATAGCAGAGGTGCNCGGCTGGCTTTCTAGGCTGCAAGTGCACATTGCCAGTTCATGTCCAGCTTTTCATCCAAAATGAAAATTTTGGATGAATGAATTTTCATTCTCATGATCAAATGGTATCCTGACTTTCACAGTATGCAGGTTAGCACCAGCACCAATTTTCAAGACTTCTCTCCATGCCAAAATTCTGACACATCTGACATACCTACAGCCTACTTAAAACAAAAGATAAGTATATGTGTACACATAAACCTATACACACAGAGAACCCTCTCAAATAATACTTTACAAGACAAAGAATTTGGAGCAAGTTTAATGATCTACAATCAACTAAAGGATTTTGGTTATTTCAAACTGCAACAAAAGTGTTTTCAGTCGCTTCTCAAAAACATGTAGAAATACACCCGTAAAAATAGGTAACTTTACCCTTCACAAGTAATCAATTTTTCAAATACAGTAAACCATATGTATTTATTGTAGTCCCTGTGTTAATAATCATGAATGACTTAATAAGTTGCCAGCAAGGAATATTTCCTGTTATCAGTCAAGTAATATCCTGTCAGTGGCAACCATACAACTTCTGCAGAAATATAACAGATCACATCAACCTTGCTAATTCTTATATTGCATTATCCGGGTACCTAAAGATATTCCTATGTAGTATGTAAAGTGAGTTTGATTTGTCTTTGCTGTCATGCTATGGTAAGATGATACAAAAGCAAAACAAAACCACATGCAAATTTTTTGTGGTGATCTTTTATGTTCTATCCTTTTCAACCTCTTTCAAAACTGCAAGCAAAGTGAAACAAAATATTACCCTACATCCTCCTTATCCAAGACCTGTCCCATGTTACATATGTTAGTGAGGGAAATACGTCCCATTACTAAATAGCTCAGCGATGCAAAATGCTTATTTTAGCTGATGCCAACATAGGTATTGCTTGCTTAAAATTTCTACAGATTACAGGGAGGTAGGGATGGATGATTAAGAGGCTTAGCAAGGAAAGAAAAAATTATGACAGTAAATAAACTAGATAGGAAATAAGACTGACCTCAATCTCCCCCAATCCCAGTTCTGAACTGTTTAAGGGGAAGGAAATATTCACTTTCTCTTGAGACCATCCACTCAAAAAAAAACCTGTCAATCGATGAACCACTATTATGGCCACAGAATGGAGAGAAAATGGTGCCCAAATAGCAGCTGGGTATTTTTGGTAGTACTTGGGAACAAAGGTTTAATTTCCCTCATTCTTATAAAATGAATGCTACCAAACTGAAAGAGCCTTTCAGTTCTAGGGATCAGAGAGGTTTAGGAAAACAAAGCAGTGATGAAACCCAGATACATTCTGGAAAGAAGAAACATAATGTAAGGAATTTTTTTCCTCAGAGGACCCTTTGAGCAAGGGAAGAGATTAAAAAAATCCCCTGGTTTTGGGGAGACAGACAAAGCAGAAGTCATGAAGAATACAAATAAACACGTAATTTCGGCTCACAACATTAGGCCATGCCATGTGAGGAAAGAAGGGAAGGAGGCATGCACGATTATCTGAACAAATGGGTAAAACAGTCTCTAGAACGTCAGACTAAAAAGGCATATCTCAAAACTGGATTTAGAAGAGTAGAAAGGAAACTGCTTAATATCAAAAACCTTCCATGGGACGTGGAGAGAAACACACGTGGGCAGCTATCTTTTTCTCTAGCAGATGTTCTTAAACATCAAGATACAAATGAAGTATTTAAAGTGTTCTGTGCAAAACCTGTTGAAGACAAGTTTCTGGCAGCAACCATGTGGCAAAACCCAATTCATTTGTAATTTTTTTAATTATAGCTTGTTTCTGTTCTGCTTCAAAATCGCTTCTCTCTGATAAAAAGCCCTCAGATTCAACATGCTTATTTACGTGGAACACATATCCTTGAAATAATCATTAAGTACCTGGAGCTTACAGACAAGCACTTTCAGCAACTACCTACAGTTGTATCCAACAGAAAAGAACAGCTTATATATATACTTCTTTCCATTTACATTTCAGAGATGGTTTACCTTTGGTGGGCAGCAGATCTGCCGCTTTACAACATTTTCTGAAGAAAAAAGGGAGAAGACTGCAAGTCCTGTTTTAATACAGACAAACAAAATTCAGCACACTGAGATTCTTACACACCAAAAATGTTCTCAGGATTCACCACCACTAATGAATTAGTGGACATTATTCTACAGTGGAGGTTTTAAAATTAAAATTACCTCAAGAGAGACTTGACTTGTCTAGATATCAGACCTAGAGGGAGACAAAGCACCATATAGTTAGACTAGGCTCTACAAGCTTACATTTCTAAAACAGACTTCTCAACGTGTAATTGAGTTTCTTTAATAATCTCAGTCCAACTTTCAAGTTTGGTCCTGTTGACCTATGGCTAATTATTTAGTCACTTCATTTACCATTTGCTATTTACTTTTCTGTTTACTTTTATTTACTATTTTCTTGAGACTTATTTCTTGAAATTAAGGTGTAGAAAAAGTCTGATGATAAACTTTCAACAGCTATTTTAGCTTCTGAATAAGCAGTTTGTTTTAAACATATTTTCTATCACTGTCCTTCTACCCATTGTACGCAGCCCTGATTAACTGGCAGAAGCCTACAGGTGTCACGATCACACTTCTTCCACATCAAAAGGGAAGAGACCAATGGGGAAAAAAAATACATTATACATTAACACAGGCAACAGCCACTACAGCCCCTGTACCAAGTCACGTAATGATGCATCAGTTCTTAGCACCAATCAAAGAGCAATTCTGATGCATCCTGGGACTGCCAGCGTATAGGGGCCATTTATGACAGCCAGGCATTGCTAGGACACAATAATCTCAGGCATATTCCTCAAATACATAGAGAGAAAAGTAGGAAACAGAAGACACCACACACTTCTTAGAACAGAAGGAAGTTCCTACAAGGAGATTCTCTCTTCCTATCAGATAATGCAGCTTCTAACAGCTTTGCCAAGGTACCCACCTGGCAGGATGGAAGGGACACCTGCTTTCCCAACAGAGACACTCTTCTTGACATGCTTTTCATGTCTGCATTAACAAGCAAGATTCAGCTCACAGATTAAGGGATTCAGGATGGTCAGGCACATGCCAGATTGACGTGAAGCTTCGTATCACATACATACCACAGAACTTAAATCACTTTATCTCAGGATATGTGCAGAAAAAAAGACTTTTAAAATTTGATCAGATGAACTAAGTACTACGGTGCATTAGGGTTCTGGGGAGAGTTTTTTGTTTGTTAGTTTGAAGTAATGGCTTTCAAAGCCAAAGAACAAAATTATGAGTGCACTATGTAACTCAACTTTAGCAGAAATGTCAGCTTAGAGTTTCAAATTCCTGCCTCTTGATCCCACCCTAACTGTCCCTGCAGAATGATTTCTGCAGCAATTTTATAAACAATCAATAAGCCAAACACAGTCTCTGAGGCATCAAAAAAAAAAAAAGAAAAAAGAAAAAAATCAGAGTAAACAAATCCAGCTCACACTGTAGCTCCACAAACTGCTGTGCTGGCACAGACAGGGGGTTGGCCTTGGAATGGGAACAAACATCCGATAATGGGGAGGGAGAACAGCAATTGCTACAAAAGGAAACAAATTTCTTATGTCATAATTTCATGTTCAATCTTTCCAGACAATGCCAATTTATCTTCCGAGACAACTCCTTATCAAACTGCAAGCAAGAAAGAATACATTTTTAATAAATAAGTAATACAGTAAGTAGTCCGTAATACTTGTAATTAAAAAAAAAAAAGGAAGAATATGGAGTTCCAAAGCTAACTTTACACACTGTGGGATGTAAGAAGAAGGGTTTATTATTGCAATGTGACTCAATGACCATGGGGATATTCTGTATAAGATACGTCATGTATGCTTGGAAATTCAGAGCAGAAATACTAATCTCCATACTAACATTCACTGATCCTGGTTCACATCCCCATTGTGTGATTTCTAGTAGCATTGCCATGAAAAAATTAGTCATGTCCCTGGAACAGTTTGCAGGTTGTGAAGCCTAATTTACTGTCTGTAATTAGAGCTTTGCCCATGGTAGTCAAGATGTAGCACCAGGCACTGGAAAATGATCCTGGAACAGGATCATTTGTGAAGATCTCCAGAATAAAAAGATCCACTTCGAATATTACATAAGAGAAAGCAGCATCTGTAAAAACTGTGGTTACTTCAGTAAAAAAAGTCAATCTGAACAAGCCAGAGAATGTAGCAAAGGCTGCTTTGGACTCTCAACAGCTCCCTTGGGAGTCTGGCATCCAACAGCCACTCCTGTCTCTGCTCCTGCCTTAAAAAAATTTCCAAAGTAATTCTCCACAGATCAGAAGTCCGTTTCTGCCCTTACCAACCATTTCAATGAATGAAAAATACCTGGACTGGTTACATTTTTTTTTTTAACATTAGAAATGGAGAAATAGACCTAAGGGAGTCTGTCTGCTGCAGAAGGCAAGTCTGGGAATTGCAACGTTTTAAGAACAGTACAAGAGACAGAGGCAGAACATAACAAAAATAAAGATGGCAGAAACACGTCAAAAATAAAACAACAGATATTTGACATGGGGAAAAAATCCTTATTCAAAGTTATTTATATCATGAAGGCAAATGCATCTGTAACTGCAGATCATCCTATTAAGATACTATTAAAAGTAAGAATTTATCAGTAGGAAAATGAGTTGCCTGACCACCAAACATTTCAGTTTTTAAAGAATATTTTCCACCAGTGTCATTAAACAGCTACTCAGTATAACAAGCTCATTTTACAGCTGATTTAAGATCTTCATTACAGCAAACTCCCTGAAAATGTTTTTTTCTTTCACTTAGCAAGATAGAAACTAAAACTCTCTCAAAGCCTGTCCCTTCAGGGCTACATATATGGCTGTCTTTCATAGATACATGAAAGAACTTTTCAACTCCACAAGTAGATATTTTCTTTTTCTCACACAAAATGTTACACAGGTATCACCAGTGGGATTTAAGCAGTAAAGTATACTAAGGAAGGCAAAATTCAACACAAATTCTATGTTAAGAAAAAAGGACTACTACCACTACTAATGACTGAAAAGTTATATTTGAATAACCCTTCTGCTGGAAAGAGGATCAGAGGAGTTGCCTTGTTAGTATTGTTTTTGAAAGACAGTGCATTTTTAGCATCCTTAATTTTCTTCCATGTATTATAGATTCTGGCCATGTAAATACCATGGCTCCTAGGGACACAGTCCGATTTCTGGCTGGGCAGATCTCCTTTTTATCTGTCTGAAAAATATAAATTCCTCCAAGAGTTCCTTGACCATTGTTGGCAGACAGCACAAAAGAAACATACGAGCTTCAGTTTGGTCCAATGAAAATTTCTGGTGCTCTCACACCCAAAGTATGCTTATTCTACGGATGCTTCAAGCAAGGACAGGCACTAGGCAATATTCATAACAGGAACGCAAAGTCCACTTTGGAAAACAAAGATCTAGTTGCCTACCGTTATGTTGTAGAAAGACAATTCAATAGTAAGTATTCCAGTTTATTTTAAAGGATAAGTCATGATGTAAGGGGAGAGTTCATGCTTTTAAGATCACACAGTTCCATTGTCAGAAAGAAGCCAATGATCCTAAAATAGGATCCAACAGTCAAACACAGAATACTTAGATTATATTAACAGGCATTAATACATTGCCACTTAAAGCTGTAACTTCCTCCTTAGTTGATTTTGCTCAAGTACCATATTTTAAAGTCTAATGATTACTGGTAGTATTCAGCTCAAACAGTAAGTTCAGATTTCTCCTGGTTAGCAGAGGTAAAATGATGCCCATGACTGACTAGAAATACAAATGTAAAAAGCTGCTTAAAACATGCTCTCCAAGCCCCGCACATTGATATGAGTAGTATGGTTTATTGGAGATACTTTTATGAATCCCTTTTACTTTGTCACATCTTGTTTAATTATAGACAAGCGAAATAAAAACTCTATGCCAATAATAGCTCCATTAACGAAGCATAT
>VZTV01105234.1:15434-22934 GCA_013400875.1 Anhinga rufa | reverse complement strand
CAGTGAGATGGTAATAAGGGAAATGCCCATTTTTGTCCTATCTCATAAAAATTCCACAATGTTAGAGGGGGAAGGGCAGATGGTGAAAGGAGACTGGGGATACATTAAATATGAAAAAACTTCGCAGATAATTGGTCTGGTTACTGAGGGTATAAAACAACACTCTTACCTTGCAGTTAACATTCTGCTAGCTAAATATGCCGTTTTAAGGACACACTGTTCTTATTAAAAGTAAAATCTTTAGTGTTCTTTTATCATCCAGCTATATTCCTTTTAAAAACACTCCGCTTTATTGAAAATAAGGGGCTTGCTGGAGCCTCAGTAACAAGTTACTACCGGAGAAATGGTGTGTGAACTCTGCGTGTGTGTGTGTGTGCGTGCCCGTGCGCGTGTGCAGGAGGCAAGAAAATAACAGTCGTAGCCTTTTCATGCAATTATTTAGAAAGGAGGTAGGAGATAAATAAATTTGTTAGAGCTTTATGTGCCAATCATTGATTTGAATATAAACCAAATGATGTGTTACAGATGTAACAGGGTTCGGCTGCCAACAGCTCATATTTAATGTACGTAACTTTTCACTGGAAAGACTTTGGGACTAAGCATGCTTTATGTTCACTTGTTATTGTTTTTGCTGACCTCACGCATGTGTAAAATTAGAGCTGCAGCAAATCGTTCGCCATAGTTGCAAACAAGCCCCTTTAAAGCTTGCAAGCTGTTTACCCAGTAGACTGGCTCTTCATCATCGCGAGCCTGAATGTAGTACACATTAGGCTCATGATGGAGAGAGAACCTTTATAAAAAGAGGCAGGAGAGAGGGGAGCGGGGAGCCCCAAACCACACTGCCATGCCAGCACGAGAGCAAGGCGTCTCAGCCCTGAAGTCCGGGGAAGCTGCGGCAAATGCAAAACGTGGGACTGAAACAAAACAAAACAAAACAAAAAAAGCAATGCTGCCCTTTCTCTGCTGCAAAAGATACCAAACTGAAAATTAAAGACTTGCAGAAGGCCCCCCTTTCCCCCGCCAAAAGGCCAATTCTTTTTTTTGCACAGGCTTCAGGGGAACTGAAAACATTTGGCATCTTGCTGCATCAGTTCCAAAGTCAGCATCAGTTTAGTAGCTGTGATGAATTCCCGCAGGAATTGGAATATAAAAATGAACAATTGGGGAGGATTTTTCCCCACTGTAATTTTTTTTTTTTTTTTCCTGAACAAGCAATAAGCCAGAAATTCTGCTGGACTAAGACATCCCCCATTAAAGTTAATGCTGCTATCCTGATTTACGCCAGCCGAGGATCTGACCTCTTTTTTTCAGGAAGCGGCCAGATCTTGCCGGCGTAGAGGAGCTGGTGGAGGTGCACCTTCACGGTGCGGCAGCAATGGTACGGGGCTGCAGGGTGAAACCCTGCCTATAAAAATGAAGCTTCTTTTGGAGAGGATGGCCGAGGAGCTGCAGGCTGGTGGCTCCGTGGCTTGCAGAAACCCACGTGGATTTACGGTTGGACTCGATGATCTTTAAGGTCTTTTCCAACCTAAATGATTCTACGATTCCACGCCCAGTGTCTGCAGCCGCGGTGCCTGAGCAGCATCTCCTGCACCAGGCTTGTTTGGTGAGCCCAGAATCTTTCTCTGGGTTTTAAGAAACACAGAAAAGCAGCAAGAAAACCCCATGGTGGTCCCGGGGAAGCTCCTGGGTTGCTTGGTTTTTTAAATTTAAAAATCCCCTGTTCAGCCTTTTAATTTTTTATTTATTTTTTTTTAGTGCAAATTCTCTCAGAGTGTTACATTCAAGTGTTTGGAGCACGTGGAAAATTGTGATTTAGTTTGGATTCCCAACGAAATCTAGAAATGAACTGAGCCTGCTGTGGTATCTTTTGGTGTCAGGGAGACTGAAGGAAGGAGGGAGGGAAGGGACGGGTTTGTCCCACCACCAGGAAAGCCCTTTTTATTTTACTTTTAAAAAAAAGTCTTAAATTGTCAGGGCTGGTGAATGAGCTTCAGTACTGATTCACCCCCTGAAAGGGTCTGTGGGTTTTGCAGATCCCAGGGAGCATGGCGAGAGGGACCTCTGTAGAGAGCAAACCCTCTTCTGTGGCTGCGCGGGAGAGGAGCAGGAGGAGCAGAGGTGGGTGCTGAACCGTGCTCTCCTGGGCTCTGGGAGACTCCGGGTGTGTCGATGGTACCGACAGTCGAAAGAAAACACCGTATTTAATACTGGAACAGAAATAATCCCAAAAGTTTTGCAAAGGCAAAGATGCAAAGGTCGTGTGCTGAAATCGAGAAGCCAGGCTTGCCTCTATTCTCTTGATTTAAAAAAAATGCACATTCCTATTCCCGTACCTAGTGAAGGACCGAAAGAGGGTCCAGGGGCAGAGCCCGGCTGTCCCGTTCGCCGAGCAAAGCCCACGCAACTCTCTCAACGGCCACAAATTCACCATGTGCAAGGAAAGCCTCAGCTGGGGTGGAGGAGATGCCACCACCACTTACCCAGCTCCTTCCCCGGAGGAGAGGGGAGCAGGGCAAGGCCAGGGCACTACCGTGCTCCAGCAGCCGAGTCGATGGAAGCCCCCTCGGGGGCAATTTTTGGAGCGTGCGGAGGTGCTCGCGTGATGTGAGCCCTGGCCAGCTCTGGCTTCAGTTGGGAGAACATAAACACAAAGAAAACCCCTTTTGCCTCTCCCTCGTGAGCCAGGGAGGAGCTCAGGTGCAGGTGGGAATGCTTAATTCCGAGTCAGCAAAGAAACCTGCATGACCTTCCAGTAAATTCTGTGGAACTGGGAAGGTTTTGGGAGGGAAGGAGGGCTGGTGGGGCTTGGCCGTGCGCTGCGGGGAGCCAGCCAGCTCTGCCATCCACGTTGGCACGCAGCGAGGCTGCTCGCACTTGTTGCCGTTATCCGAAAAAGGAGCGACGGGGCCAGCCAGCATCAAAAGCCGCTCCATTTCCTCCTCCACTTATTTAATTATTAAAGAACCAGCTCATACATAAAGAACAAAAAAGAAAAACAAAATACTTAAGAACTGGCAGCCAGGCTCAGCAATAAGTCATGGCACCAGCCCCTATAACATCCCCGCGTGTATAAATAGGATCCTTCATGGGAATCTCCAGGATAAATTCCTTGCGTTGAACCAGAGCACGCTATGCCGGGAGAGGAAGAGTATTGTGTACTGTGACACAAGAAAAATGACTTTAAAAAAAAATAATTAAACAAAACAGCTACAATACAGATAGTTTATCTAAGAGCACTTGTGCCACAGCCTTCAACCATCCCCGTTGGACAACCACCGCCCACGGACGGCAGCTCAGCAAGCCTTGGCAGCCGCTATGTCAAGGGCTCTTTGCTCCAAGAGTAATAACAGCGAGCCTAAATCCCAGTCTGGCCTATCAGAACGTTGACCGCATCCAGGTCTTGCGGGATTTATGGGATTTTTTTTTTATTTTTTGGTTAAGACTCCAATCACCAACCTAATTTCTGAAGAAAGTAAAGGTATGGCAACCAGGATGTTCAGCCTCTCAACTTGAGCACGTTGACTGGCGACCTTATTCCAGGTATCTCCGTGACTTTGCTACACCTGGGAAATAGGTTCAGTGCTTGGCGTGGAGGAGGGAGGCCCCAAAACTGCTCCCCATGCCCCCCCGGAGGCTCGTGGCCGAGCAGCTTTGCGGCCCCTGCCCAGCGGCGTGCCGTGCCCGCCACGGGCCGTGCCAGCGATGCCTCCACGGCAGTGCTCTGGGGCACCGCCAGGACTTTAAGTGCTATAGCAGTGCAAATATATAAAAAATAACTCGGTGCCCCAGCCAGCGAGTGAGCAACAAGCCCACCCCAGTAGCCAGGCACTGCAAAATAAAAGATTAGGGAAAATCAGTGAATTTAGGGAAAGCTGGTGAGTGCAGGGAGCTTTGTCCACAGTGGAGGTCCCCAGGCGTGCTGTCCCACGGCAGCGGTCGGGAATTGTTATCAGGCCACTAGGATGTGTCAGAAAAGGGAAAAAAAAAGAAAAAAAAAGAAAAAAAAAGGAAAAAAAAATCTTTTAAAACACGCTCAACATGTACAGCTGCTGAAACATCTGTGCCGAACATGATGACACAAGCTGTAATCGTGGCAGTTGGGGAGGGGGAGGTAATAAGGAGAGGTTAAGGAAGAGGCTAAGCGCAGTCCCCGAGCGGAGGGTTCCGCGTGGGGCTCTGCCTGCCGGAGCCCCCGGCCGGGGCCGGGCAGGGGATGCCCCCACCCTGCGGGTGCCTCGGCACCGCTGCCTGGGCTGGGGCAAAACGCCCCCAGATCCCACTTCGCTTCGCTGGCCTGCCTCCTCCCCTTGCCTCTGCGGGGCTGAAACTGCCGTGGGGTGAATGAGGCAGATCCTTCCCCTTCCAGCGCTGGCTCTGCCAGCCGACGTTATTTAACTCAGGGTGACTGAGGCAACTGAGGGTTTGGAGGGTGAGACCTTTGCCCAGGAAATCTGGCGGGTTTTCAGTTTTTTTCTTCCCCGTTCCAAAAAGAAAATAAAATAAAACAAGACAGGGAAGACCCTAAAGCCTCCTTAAAGTGCAGCTCGACAGGTGGGTTTTGCAAAGCCCTGCTGCGCAGGTAAGGATTTCTGGAGCTGTTGATGCAGCCAAAAAATTCTATTCTCTGTTCTGGAGTGAGCTCAGGGAAAAAGAAAAGGAAAAAACTCAGCAACAAAAAACCCCAAACCCAAAAAATCCCTCGCTCCCGCCTCTCCCCCTGCATTGTGTTGAAAAAAAACATATAAGAACCTAAATAGAATAGAACAGAAATCTCCCTTAATCAAAACAACATTATGCCAAAACCCCTTTCGAGGGAAGTGAAACGCACACAGCAGCACAGCCCTGCTTAAAAATAGAACAGCCTTTGCCTTGTAAGTAACAAAAATACATAACAACATACTTCTGCCATCTGAGCTTTGAAGGATGTCTGTCATACGCCTAGGCTTATTTTACGCCCCTTCCCTTTTTTAAAAGAGGAACAATGCCATCTTCCCGAAAGGAAATAGGCAATAAAAACTCCAGCAGGATTTCCTATTCATAATTTTTCCCATTCATATCCTAATGGGTGAAGGAAAAAAAAAAACAACCAACCCAGCTTTAACAACTTAAACGGCACTTATTAAATAGATATTTTTACATGCCTGGTTTCTCCTAAACGTGGTATATAGTTTTACAGTTCAATTAAGTCTTTTTTTATTTTTATTTTTTTCCTTTCCAGATATCCTTCTCAGAGCTGGCTGAATTCTGTGTGAGATGATGTAAAGCATCTGATGACAAAATATCAAATATATTTATAAAACACCCCGTTGAGTTTTTATCTGTGCCATTACATTTTTAATTAATAGAATTTTTTTGTTGTTGTTGTTTTACAAATGTTGTGTTTTACTGCCGGTATGATCTCACTGCTTTACAGTATCGATAAATGAAGGCACACCTGCACTATAAAATCTGCTTTATATGAAGCAGGCCATTCATGTTTTTATAGCCCATTTTTCACCCATTGTTCTTGGGTCATGTCATAGGTGTGCTGTAATGTGTGGTGGAGGTGGGCGGCTAGAAGATCAGTTTAACAAAATGGTCTAATTTTGCCAACTTTAGTGCCAGAATCTGGACTGAAAAATGCAGAACTAATATCCCAATAGACATTCTACATGATGTCACTTCCCTGCAAATGTCCAAGACAAACATCTATTTCCAGATCACTTGCACTTATAACATGAATTCTACCTCCTTTCTTATCCCCAAATTACTATTCCTGTGTTTTCTAGCAATTTTTATGTTAACTTGGTTAATGTCTGAACTTTCCTGACTCTTTGTAAGGCTTGCAGGTTTTATGATGTTGGTTCATATAATATGACAAGGTTCATTCCAGATCTAATGATGTTTTTGGAGTCTGCAGACCCACGAGCTCTTTTTTAAAAGGCTTTTGAAAAACAGCACAACACGTATTCTCCTGAATGGACGGGCTGAAGTTTACGCACCCGCACAAAAGGATTTGCCACAGAATCTGGTTACTTTGCTTAATTAGAAAAACCCCACTGCCTTGAACAGAGGATTTTGAAATTATTTTTGCTTTTCCTTTATTCCCCAGGAACGGGCTCTCCAGGCTGGAGGGCTGGCGGCAGCGGCGCAGGCAGGCACTCCATCACCCAGCCTTGCTCACACACCTTCCTTCTGATTTGCAGCATCCTCCTCCTTTGCAAAGTCTTCTCCCTCCGGAGAGAAGCCGGCGGCGGGCTGGGAGGATGCTGCGTGCGGGATGAAGGCCGCCTGCCCCTGAAATCCAAGGCCCGGATCCTGCAAACGGCCCCGCAGAGATGGACCCCAGGCTCGGCTCAGCTCCCCTCGTTTCTGTGGGGCGCGAAGTTTTCCCGCTGTGATGTGCTTGCCGGGTTGGGGCTTAAGAGGGAATATTAATATTTTCCTCGCAGCCGACCTTCCCCGGGCTGGAATGCAGAAGATTGCCTCCGCCTAGCTTAATTCCTCAATACTTTTTATTAAATCCCCCCCCCCCCCCCCCCCCCCCTCNNNNCCACCCCCTTTATATATATTCACCCCACACGCCAACACGCCGGCAGTTGTTTTTCATAACGTGCCTTTAAAGTGACAACTTTATGGCAGAGCCGAGAAACTTTTATTAGGATAACAAATATAGCAGCGAGGGTAGCGCCGGCAGAACTTGGAGGTACGGCGGCAAAGTTGCCCCCCTCCCTCCCCGGGTGCTGGAAGGTGCCCGATGCCCGGGGGATGGACGTCGCTGCTGCTGCACCGGCCGCAGCGTGCTGCTCATCCGCCAGCCTTCCTCCGGACCCAGGCAGCCGAGCTGCTGATTGTCTGATTTCCCTGCCAATGGGACTCCCGTAAATTAAAGTCTCGTTCTCAGCGGGTGATTCCCGTGAAAAAAAAAAAAAAAAAAAAAAAAAAAGAAGGTAAAATAAATAAATATTGTACGGTTGTGTAAGCTTTTGAGACCTGCAAGGCCTCCTCGTCAATTATTAAATATGACCAAAGATGACATCCCTAACTGCTGTACATGCCTTTAGAAGGGAAGGCAGCGTGGAGATGCAGCTTTCAGGCACAGAGGATGACATTTTATTTAGTTTGGATCCCTTTTCTCGGAAAAGCACCTTTTCCTGCAGAAAAATGACTTTCTTTTAACGCGTTAAAAGCCCTCTCCCCCCCGCCCTCCTTCGCTGGGGGCGGCGGGCACGGCGGCTGCCGGGCGGCGGGCAGGGAGAGGTGCGGAGCCCCCCGAGGAGCGGTGGGCACCCCGCGTCCGCGCGGCGGGAGGGCGCGGGGCTGGCCGCACTCCATCACGCGGTGGCAGGAGGGGAATGGCAAAATATTGCTTTGGTCAAAGTTATTAAAGGCAGGTTCACTCCACAGTCCTGGTTAGGAGATAAAATATGAGAGGGCAGCTTACATATTGCCATGATTAAATATTTACTGCTCAAAGAAGATTCACAGAACTTTTTAAAATTAATGGCTGCAAGTCTT
>VZTV01105234.1:7934-10434 GCA_013400875.1 Anhinga rufa | reverse complement strand
TGCAAAAGCCTCTGTGCCTGCTCGAAAAATAGAGGGCTATGCATTTGCAGATATTAATAGAAAAAAGAAAACATTTTTTTTAACCAAAAGAGTAATGTTGAACACATTCACTGAATACCCGGAGCTGGAGACATGACAATTAGTAGACCTGACGTTTACAATGCAGATGTTTATGATGTGAATAATAGATAGAAAGAGAGTGAAAATGCAGTTGTTTCAGTGAAATATAGTACAGTTTTATCCAGAAAACATAAGAACTTTGCTCAAGCCACTGCACAGGTATGAAAGGGACTGTCCTTAGCACGCATAATTCAAGTCCTACAGCACTTCTCTGAAAGTATGTGGAATAATAAATTGCGGAGAAGAATACGTTTAATCTAATAATGGGGTGTTGCAAGGATTGTTGTAAAAGAAAGCTTGGGCGGGGGAGGAGGCAACCTTAGGGAAAGCGACGTGAATTTCCAGCAGCAGGGTTGCGTAATGATTCTGTATTTTTAAAATGTGCCCATACTCCACTCATACTGTTTAAGTGCTTAAATAAGCACAATAAATGTAAATAATTTACTGCTTTGCAAACAGAAAATTGGGCAGAAAAGTAATTTTGAATAGCAACTTGGCTTACTATACCCAGTGATTTGGTGCCCTGTAAAATGCATTTGACACTGCTGTTCATTAAGCCAGTGCTATTGAGCCTTCTTCACATTCATTAGTGATTAATTCAGACAGATATTTAACTTAATAAGGTAAGCAAATAAACAAAAAATCACTTTCTGTGCCTTAAGGTTTTTTGGACCTCTAATTGGTTTTGTGCACTAATTATCGAGATTAACACCTTACACTTTTCTCAGTCCTTACACTTAGACATTCCCAGTGGAAAAAAGCAGACAACCTTGGGGGAATCCTTTAAGTGCAAGGGGTTAAGAGTTTGCCTTTTAAAAGCACGATAAGCAGCAAAAAAAGGAAAGCCCAATTCCAGGTACATTTAGATACTAACGGGACAGGGAGGCAGGAGCTTGCCTGGGTGCTTATGCAGCGACACTCACTACTTTCCATGTATATGTGAAGGAAGGGATTTCAAGGGGCTAATTTGTGTTGCAGCATTTCTGAACGCACAACTGCAAGCTCTCGGCTTTCTCGCACCGATTACAAAACGCTACGTTCAGCCCGGGCTAAATGGTTACGTGACGCAGCCCCGCTGCAGCATTTCCCTTTCTTCGCACCAAGAGTTAACCACCGGCCTTTAGAAGTTTCTTTTAACTCCGCTTCCCACAGAACCAGAAGACTTTATGTGAGTGCCAAGGCATTGTGCTTTCCTTCGGTGTTTGTGGCAGTGACATTGTTCGAGGCGTTGCCTGAAATTCCCCTCCAGCCGAGCCTGGCCGTGTCCTCCTCTTACCTTAGGCTCAGCTCAAGGAAACCCTTCCCGCTCCAGCCAGCGCCAAGGCTTTGGGAGACGGCTGCTGGGGTGGGAGCAGCACCCTCCGCCCAGCCCGACGGCCAGAGCCCGCATCGCTGGCAGCCAGAGCATCACCCCAAAGTGCCCGGCTCACCCTGCCGCATGCAAACGCCAAAGTTTGTCCCTATCATGCCTTGACATCCCCTCGGAAAGTGCCGTATAAAGTGCTGAATCAGCGTCTCTCCTGGAAAAACGTCTCCTTGCCTGCTCCTACGTGCCGAACGAAAGCACCCCTCGGGTTGCTCCTCACGGGCGCAGCCAACGCCGGGGCTGTGCGCCTCGGAAGAGCTTTGAGAAGGGTCACGATTTAAAGTTCGCCTCCATCCCAGGCACGAGATTCATTAAAGCTCATTTTAGCCAAGCCGCCGTTACAAGTTGTTGCTAATGACAGTTTGTCACAACCGAATGCAATATTTACTATGCAGTATCCTGAAATAACCAGCAGCCTTGAGAGAGCTAATTGCCACTTTTCCTGCCGTGGGAAGTCTCGCAGATCTACCTAGCTTCTGGCTTGAACCCGATGTCACTTTCCAGTAGTTTTTGTAGCATTTGGGGATTTTTAAACTCCTTTTCCTTTAATTCTTTTCTTTCTTTAATGGGTGACTGGATAAATTCAGTGGTGGATTTTTGTGACACTAAAGCAGCAGATAAGTCTATGATGCACTCTAGCTATGTGGTTTAAAAATCCCTTACCATATGTTTTCTCACTGGAATGCCTCGTCTTGCAAAATTACAGGAACCGAAGCTTAAAAACACAATTAGGTAGTTTAAAATGAAATATTAAAGAAATACCACATATTTTGTGATATACCTGCGATGTTTTTCCTCGCTTCCCCCCCCTTCTTTCTTTTTTTTTTGCTTTCTTTTGTATTGTTCTTTGACTTGTTCAGGGAGCCCAACTGTATTCGATTGTTGTACTAATCATGCTCCACATTTTTCTGATTAGGTTATATAGGCTGTGGTTAAATTATAAATGAAAGAATGAACTACCAGAGTACTTGTCATAACAGTATCTTTTATGTTGTTACAGAAGATGGGGGGGGG
>VZTV01105233.1:2495-13346 GCA_013400875.1 Anhinga rufa | reverse complement strand
CAAAAAAATATCTTTGCCTGACCAGAACATTGTGTCATTTTCCCAGATGCTCTTTGAAAGCCAGAGTGGTCTCCTTGATAGGAATCTTCAGGTGATTTTTATGGAGTAAGAGACAAGAGTAGAGATACATCTAAGGCCTAGGTGTCCTAAAACATTAAATTTTGGTATATCAGATTACATCTACACTGATTCGTGGCCAATGACACCGAGACAAAATTTGACATAGTGAGAAGAAATGTTGAAGCTTTTCTGAATCTAATGAATATATATCAGCAGCTGAGTTTACATTAGCATTGACACTTCTGTTTTCACTGGTAAGGCTGTAATGGTATGGTTAGAGAGAAATGTTACAGCTGCAGTGTTTATGTTTTTGCAATAATTAGATTTTGCTGTTTATATTTCGCTATGTGCAAACAATTTCTTTTTGGTATCTTGCAGATCCCTTCCTATGAAAGCTTGATTTTCTAGAGCTAAGATAATGTGTCTTTAAATGTTGTTCATGCAAATACTCAGTCCATTAATTGACTCACACAGTTATTAGAAATTCCTGTGCTGGTTCCAGGTTTTTTTCCCGAAGTTGACATTTGTGAGTCTATGTCACTGTTCACTTCTTGCACAACTTGCAGGGGTCTGTGGGATCCTGTATGTGGCTTTACAAAAGATTACTTGTGTGACTGGTGCTGCCAGTGATCTGCTGTTACTAATAATTAAAAAATAAAATGCATGTATATAAGAATTAAATTTCCAGTTAAATAATGGTTATTTTTCCTCTGATAAGAATACTATGGGTACTACTCACTAACATGGCTTGTAATGTAATATTCAACATAAAATACATTCATTCTCCAAATAAACTATAAGACAAAAGGTAATGCTGTTGTTATAGATTGGCAGTATTTTGAATTTGAAATATTTACTTGTCTTTCTGGTTAATCATGACAATATTTAATTATTTTTTTTTGCAAAGCTGACCTGGAATCGTTCCAAGATGTCTCCGCTGTGAAAAACGAACATTGTGCCAGTAAGATTGTTCCTGTTTCAGATGGAATAGAAACAGCAACTCCAAGAGAACAGAAAACAGAAATGACTTGTGAAATGATTCTCAACATGATGGACAAATAACTCACGAACTCACTCTGGTCTTCCTCGTTTTCATGGGTTGTAACTGACCGGTTCAAAGTGTGTAACGATGTCCAGTTAGAAAGTTAGAAAAGACACTGGTTGAAAGCTGCTGAAGCCCTTCTGTGCTCATTTTTCTTCCTGTTGCCATTTCCACTGTGTAATGGAAATAACATTGCCAAAGTGTGAAAGTTATAGGGAACCTTCACCTGCTTCATTACATACATGTAATAGCAGAATGAAGAAAAAATTAACTGATTTCAGAGTAATTTATGAAAAAATAGATAGGTTTGTTTCACCTTGCATTTAATTTTTCTTCCAGATTTACTCACAGAATTGCGTACTGATCTGAAGCAAATTTATTCCTCAGTAGCTCTATAGAATTGAGAGCTGCGTGAACTTCAGTATGTATACCTTCTTGAGGGTGAGCACATGAAAAGGAGTGCTTTTTTTTAATGTAAGGGACATTTACTAAATCTCTTTTCTGCAAACAATTTCATTTCTAGTAGAATTCACGATGCTAAAATACAATTTTTTTTGCTTAAAACGTGCAGGGGTTTATGACCCATGCTTCTAGTAATTATTTAATATTATTAGCTCTGTTCTCTTTTCCCAGTGGTTTTCAATAGGTACGATGCCATTTTCTTCAGAAGAGTTCCTTTAGTTTTACCTCAGCATGGAAAATAGCGGCAGAAGCAGATCCCTTACTTTTTGGCTTGTTGTTAGAGTACCTGCAAGCTTTGGGGTACAGTTTCACAGCTGGATCACGCTGCCTCTCCTATCTTTCCCCATGTCCCGGCCATAATTTTCTTCTCTGTTTCAGCTCTAGCAACCACACGGCTGTAGGGTGAGTTGGATCAGCACATAGATCTAATTAGAAACTAATCTTTTCTCTTGTCTTTGTTTTGGTCAGATCAGTTAGCTGGACAGACATAGAGCTGCACGATCATTAGAGATGACAAAAATGAAGCAGCAGCAGTGTGTGCTGGTGTCAGAAAAGTGTGCAGGACCCCCTCTTTCTGGGGATGCATAGCTTTTGTCACCTCAGGCTGACTATTTTTTGAGGGCGGGTGGTAGCTGTTTTCTTCCCCGCTCCTTCCCCTTTAAACAGCCTTCTTCCAAGTGTTTCCATCTAAGATGGTGATCATACATTTAGCACTAGATCCAAAACACACCCATGACTTTGATTTTAATTAGGTCTTCAATAAAACACACTTGTATTATTTAGGAAAGTTCATGGTTTTAGTACATTTAAGAATCAGAGAAATTTTAACTGTCAAATACAATTCTCTAACTTTTTTTAGGTTATAAGAAGTACTGGGTTTACTGCTTAATAATTAATATAGTTAGAGTAATTACAATAAGTACTATTGATTTTTATGCTTAGTTACAATGATCACAATTACCTTTTATGCAATGTTCGCTCATTTTTTTGTCAGTTATAATTAATACTTGGAAGCCTGTTCATAAACTCGTAAATGCTTTTAAAATACTCATCTTTAATGCTGCTACTTTTATGTTACATTTCTTTATAAATAAACACTAGCATTACTAACCAATTTTAATAATGTCAAGTCATGTAACAAGTGCATAATTTTAATTAAAATGCCAAACCCTTATCCTAATTTTAAGATTAACATCTATGCTTAACTTCATTATAACTATAATACAGATCTCAGCCAGTACAAAATTGTTTGACTTTGCATGTTAGGCAAGCTGTGTTTGCTAGTTATGCTGATGTGGTCAGGCGTAGTAAATTCTGCTGTGTGCTGTGCATTCCAGCTGGACTGCAGTTTGAGATCTAAATACTGGAAATTTTCACTTTTGTTACTTTGAGAAGTCTGTTTAAAGTGAAAGCTTAGTTTTTTCCAGTTAATATATTAAGTGAACAGCTTTATCCTATAAATCCTGTACTTGATAACATGTCTACATGCCTGTTCTACTAGAATAACTTTTTATATTTGGCAACTGTTCTGCTGTTAATAAGACCCAAAACAACGGTGTGCTTTGGAGCTTTAACTGTCATGCAGTGTCTTAAGTATTTCCATGCACGTGGCGAGGACATAAGGATGTCAGTATTGGCACAAGGTACTTGCTGTCTTACAGGAGTAAGTTATCCAGTTTAGAAGATACAGAGCACTCTACACTAAAAGGCCTCATCGAGACCTTAATCAATCAGCTCAATCAAATCCATGAACAGGAATTACCACTTTGGTAACAGAAACCTCATTCAGGGTTGTAGCCTGTGTTTTTGGCGATTACTGAGATTTCAGTGTTGTTGAATTTATCAAAATTACTCATTGGCTTTGTCCTCCTTCTATTATAGTGGTGTTATTTGAGTGTTCAATATTGATTCAAATTGTTGTTTTGTGTCTGTTTTCATATTGGTAATATTTATCCAGTTTTACTAAGTTAATTATTTGTTCCGGCTGCCCTATCAACCACAGGACTTAAGAATACTTTTGTCCATGATAGTTGCTTAAATAATATTGTTGACTTTATTCTTCTTGTGCTGTTTCCATTTGTGTCATAGATTCTAAGCAACAGATTTCTTTGTTAAAATTCACTATAGACGTTGTATAAATTATTTGATCAATTTTCTGAATATTATCTGAATTGTTAATAAAAAAGCTGATTCATTTTGTGCTGACATCTGAAAATCAGACTACATAGAGTGGAATATGAGTGTAATAATAAAAGATCTTGTTACCTTTGAACTTGGAAAATGATTATTTAAGTCATCAGAAGCTAGAAATGTATCCTTCTGAAAATCAAGAAAGAATGCTTTGACCTCTTCAGGAGCCGTTCCTAGTGGTCTCGTGCTTTTTAACTGCAAGTGGTTGTTCTTCATGATTAAGAATTTGCATCACTGTGGCTTTCAGATGTTTATTTTACAAAGATAATTTAATTTAATGATATTTTTTGCATATTTTAGACCGATACACACGTATTAATATCTTTTAAACCAGTACATATTCTGAACAAATGCCAGTTTTAAAATATTTTCATTTACTGATTATGGAGGAGTGGTTAAATGTACAGGAATGATTCATGTCATGAAACAGGTAACACTGAAGTATTCAATAGTACTTTCTAACAGTCTTCTCAGATAATTCAGTTATTTGGAAAATAAGGTTTCTACATAAAAGGAGCATGCATTCTGAGTTTCCTCTGCAAGCAGAAATTGTCTACGCTTTAAATAGTTAATGTGTGAGGAAAAGCGCCGTTTCTGCACAGGCACATGTAACACGTCATACCCAGCAGATAAAAGCAGAGAAAGACTAAAACCAGTTCTTTGGACATGTTCTTACTAATTAGGCGCCATAATATAACTGAGACCTTGAAGCATAATTACTTCAACAACGCTAATATGTGACATATGATGCTGCAGAAGTAAGTACATTTTGATGTATCGATTCGAATAAATTGCCTTCTGAAACTTTGAAGAGCTGTTCCCCCAAAAATCCTAGAATTTGCCAAGAAAATGAAGAAAAGCAGCTAGTGTCAGCAAGAGTGGGGCTGTAAGCTGGAACGTGTGCTTGCAAGAGGCGTGTAATTAAGCATTGCGCTGCGAGTTGATGACTAATAGCGGTAATTAGAGGAGCTTCCCGTAGATGGCAGCATACGCTCACATCTATTTAGGCAGGCAGCCGAACAAATGATGCACGTCAAAGCTGCTTTGAGTTGTTTGTCTTAGTATTGACTTAGTAAGGCATCTTGCTGATGATTTTATGCCTGTCAAGGCTATAAAAAAAGAGTTCTTGGTAGCTTTTTCCTTAGCAAGCTGATAAGTCCTAGTGTCGCTACAAAGTGTAGTCACCGCAAGGAGAGAGGATGGGGTGTGCATACCTGTCTGTCTTCTGCTGAAGCAGAGCGTTGCTGGGATGAGGCTGCCTTGTTGCTACTGAAATGGGCATTTGTGCTCAGTGCAGCTGGCAGAGCCCCAGATGCATGGCCCGTCCCGCCACGTTCATTGACTGCCATGCCTCTGCAGCCCTGCACCGCCATGGACTGCCATGCCTCTGCAGCTCTGCACTGCCACGGACTGCCAAGCCTCTGCAGCCCTGCACCGCCACGGACTGCCATGCCTCTGCAACCCTGCACCGCCATGGACTGCCATGCCTCTGCCATGCCTGTGCAGCCATGGCCTGCCATGCCTCTACCATGCCTCTGCAGCCCTGCGCCGCCACTGACTGCCATGCCTCTGCCATACCTCTGCAGCCCTGCACCGCCACGGACTGCCATGACTCTGCCATGCCTCTGCAGCCATGGACTGCCANGCTCGGCCTCGCCTCGGCAGCCCTGCCCCGCCACTGACTGCCATGCCTCTGCAGCCCTGCACCGCCACGGACTGCAACAGTTCTTCAACCCTGCACTTTCATTGACTGTCGTGCCTCTGCAACCTTGCATGTTCATTGACTGCCATGCCTCTTCAGCCCTGCACTTTCATTGACTACCAGGCTTCTGCAACCTTGCACCTTTATTGACTGCAACACTTCTTCAACCCTGCAATGCCACTGACTGCAATACCTCTGCAACCTTGCATATTCATTGACTGCGATGCCTCTTCAACCCTGCACCTTCATTGACTGTGACACTTCTTCAGCCCTGCACCATCATTGACTGCCAGGCTTCTGCAACCTTGCACCTTTATTGACTGCGATGCTTCTTCAACCCTGCAATTCCTTTGACTGCCGTGCCTCTTCAACCCTGCACCTTCATTGACTGTGATGCCTCTTCAACCCTTCATGTGCCCTGGCTGTGTTTCTCTTCTGCTCTGGCTTACTTAGTTGACTGAGTTGGCTCAGTGAAAGGTCAGGTGAGTGCCACCAAGTGCAAGGGAGGTGTAGGGAGTGTGGATGAGGAGCATGCTAATGTATGTTCTGTTGTTGTAAATCATTTTAATATATCATGCAAAATTATTGCTTAATGATAATTTAAGCTGTTTATCTAATAAATCTTTAGTTAAAGAGATTTTAAGGCTTTTGAGAAGCAACAGATTTGTTAGGCAAATTTAAAAAGTCCTTTGAGGTGAGGGGAAGTGTGCGCACAGACCATGAGAAGTGATAAGACCCTTCATAATAAGGTGAGCTTCTCAACTCTTCTAGATTTCATTTTTCTCCAAGTTAAGCTTTGACACAACAGTGTGGAAATAGTGCACAATCAGAGTCACCACAAAGACTAGGTCTTTTCTCTGCGTGCTGTGATGTGAGATCTTACCATGGGATGATCTTTACTCATCGTCTAAGCATCATTCTGGTAGAGTGGATGAGGAAAATAGTGGATTTCCAGCTGATGTGCGTTCCTGTGAATGTTCCAAGAAATTTTCAACTGTCAGATCTTAAAGTCCTGCCATCCTCTCCTTCATATCCAAACTAATCTTTTTCCTGTCTCTCAAATCTTTTTGCTGATTACTGAGTCGGGATTAGGGAAACATGTCTGTTGTCTGTCGGGACATCTACTGAAGATCTTTGCCATGAATACTTTTTTGTTATTTACAATTATTTTGGTTATTTAACAATCTCACAACTATACTGCAAATATAACTGACAAAAATTTAACAGATGAGAATTTAATTTTTGTTGTTTTGAGAAAGCCCAAGCTGTCTCTCTCAGCCATAGCCATGTTGTCTCCATTGTAGAGATGAGGAAGATGACACGCAGAATGAAATTAATCTCTGATTTAATCCCTTTGCCTCCAGGAGCAATGAAGCCCACTGATGATCCAGTGTGCTGCTGCTTATTACTAGTTTAATCTCAGTCAACTAGAAATAGAAAACCAGGGTGTTGCGGCATGTAATGATTAAGTTACATCAGCTGAAGCTGGTGAGCAAACGGGCAAGGACCTAATGACATTAAGCCAGTGCTGTTAATCACTTCCAGAGACATTAAACTCAGAATATTAAAACTGAAATAACATTTAGAACTTCTTAAAGGTCATAGCTTAAGATGGTATAAAGGCACTATGGCAGCATAACTAACGGCCATGGGCGTGAGTGGTGGTATTGCATCTCTTAAGGAGGAAATATGGAGAGAGTTTCTTGTGGTGGTAATTGGGAAAGTTCATAAAGTAGGTGCAGACTCAACAGTCTTCAGACCTTTTTTAAATAGGAAGAATAAAATGTGTAACATTTTCCTTTGACACGTAGAGTTCCCTTTTACTGTCTTTCCCACTGAATGTAAGCTCACCCCGTGCGCTCACTGATGGATAACTGAATTATGGCTGACAATGCTATACAGGGCTCTAACAGTAACTTCCACTCGCGCAGCTTAATATCTAGTTTTTGTTTTGTTTAAAAAACTGAGTGTGCATTTGAAAGCAATTTACATTAATAGAGTATGCCTTCAGGCAAACATCGCTCCCTGTTGTGCTTTTAAACAGCCCAGCTATTGTTTGAAGTTAGTCACCGAAACAGTTGGGCTCTGCCTGGCGTTATGGGTGTGTGGTCTTTACAGAATGGTAAAGAATTTTCTGACAGTTTTGGTTCAATCCGATTTCAATTTGAATTGGCACTTGACAATGAAGAATTTTGTTTCTTTCTTCTTTGGTAGCTCGCTGTTTAAGTGACCTCTGTAAATAATTTTGTTTATTTTAGCTTTGGGTTTTTTTCCAGATTCGGTCCATTACTGGTTTTATCCCTGTCCCATCCACGGAACGTTTCCAGCTAATGGGAGGCATGCAAAGGAGGAGTGACATTGCTGTTTGCTTTGATAAGGAAGATCCTTGCTTTTATTACCAACTAATCAAATGGTAGGTAGCAGCTAGTGGTGATTATAATTAAGCTTTCAAACTGCCATCCTCTTTCTGGAAGCACTCTTTGCTCAGAGAACTAAGCCATCCTCCCTGTAAGGCAAAGGTGATTTTTTCATTGTTCTGTTACAGTAACTCATCAGCTATTTCACTGTGAAGTGAAAGTTATAAAACTGTTTATATCAGTTATTTTCCCATCCTATTTTAAGTGTCCTGCTCCTTGAACTGAGTTATTTATCCCTTCATCGTTTAGCATTACTGACTGTGAATTGAAATTCCTTAATTTTAAATGGGCTGTATCCTCCAGGCCATGCCCTCGAACAAAACTTTTGCAGGACTTTTACTTTAATAAATGATAATAAATTATATAATAATAATAGTAAATGATAATAAATGTCATAATAGTGTTAATGTTAAGATTATGCTCCATCTTTGCATAGGTTTAAGTTTATAGTCAATCCATTTACTTCAGTGAATTCATTCCAGTCAGATGGGAGTTGAGGCTGGTCTCTTCCTTTTCGGGCTAACTTCCAAAAATTAATGTATAACCAACAAATCCCATTGAAGACCGAGATACTCAGCACCTTTTAAGATTAAGCAACGCGTCTGTACTTTGCATACAAAAAGATTTTTTTCTGCTTCTCTTAAAATTCCTGAGAAATGCAGAAGTGTGCCGGCTTCGTCTTGGCAGCAGAAGAGTACAGGAGCGAACTGCTGTTCATTCTGGGGCTTGCCACTCGGTCTGGCAGGCGCAGGCTAGCTACAGGAGGTCATATGTATGGGCAGGCAGGTTGTCCCAATAACAGTTTTCTCTTTCAGTCTGAAAACTGAGAAGTTCTCCGGGAACTTCTCTGAAGTTCTTTCTTTCTCAGAGAACTGGAGTTTTCTTTCTCTTCCTCAGAAGCAGATGACTGAATAGAAATCATACGTTGCTTTCCCCATTTGATGATGAAGACTGACAGTTTGTAGGAGGTTACTGATGAGAAGATCCATCCAGATAACTGCTGTAATTGCACCCGGAGGATGTAGATCCTATCACAAAGCATTCGGCAGTGATTTTGTTTGTAAATATAAACTTGACAGTGAACTTCATCCTATGCTGTAAATCAAGAAAGTTCCTTCATCAGATATAAATGGAGAAAGTTCTCTTTTGACTTTTTCTTAATCCAACCATGTTTTCTTCTGTTGGCAGGTGAATAGGAAATACACCCATTCTGAAACACAGAAATAGTTGTGATTTAAACATAAAAATATCATTTAGTGTTAATTCCTTTGATGAATACACTAGCTGTTGTTATTTCACAACAAATACCATTAAGCAGCACGAATGAGTGAATGTACATAATTCATAATTTTTCATTTGAAAATGCATTTTTTTTGTAACACTTATTGGTTCGTTTTTCTTGAGTTTGTCCAGTGACTTCTTTACACTTAAATACAAAAAGCTTTTCTGTTGGAGAGTGGACAGTTACAGACAGGACACAAGCAGCATCCCTGCCACAAAATTAGCTCTTTATTCCACCCTTTCCCAGGTGCAGAAATGAGCACTGCTAAAGCCTTAGGATGAGAATTCATATCGGGGAATAAGAGGCAATGAAATCACATCAAAATTCTCATATATCAAATATCAATATCAATATATTGATATTTAACAGCATATCAATAGTTGTTGTTAAATAAATGCTCAACCGTTATGAGCTAGAACTCAAAAATGAGTCTCATAACAGCTAGGTAGCAATTTTTAGATATTGTGGCCCTAGCTTCTTAAACTTGTAAATGAGAGGAAGGTGAAACCATTTTAATGTCCTAGAAAACACGCAAGTAATTTTAAAGGTGTTTATGTGTCTCAAAATCCATTAAAATATAAAGGTGACTTTCAGAAGCATCAATGGCTCAGTCTGTGGCAGGCAGTGCTCTGGTACCCAATGGTGAACAAAATCTTGTGTGCTCCAGCCTGTTTGTGACAGCTCTTGGCGTGAAAGCAAGCCTGGATTTGAGAACAGCCACTGTTTAATGGGTTTAGACAAAGCTGCTTGACGTAATGTCCACTGACATCATTGATCAAAGATGATTTTGGGTTTTATTCGGAATTTGGGTTGTTCTGTGATTGTTTATGAAACCAGTAAAAGTCCCTCTCAGACTTTGAAAGAATGAGACTCATGATCAAATCCTGTTTTTAGAAACTGAAAATTTTTGGGTTTTTAAGCAGTCTGACTTGAGAAAATATATCTTGCCTGAATACATGTGTACTCTTGCTTAATAAAGAAGCAACTTACATAAGTCCTTGTGCTGCATGATACAGACACCATTAGCAAGGAAGTGAGGAAGTGATTAAATTTGTTCTATTCTAGCCCACGCTCCCTGGGATATGCATCTAGCCTGGGAATCAGCACAAACTGGACACATAAGTGTATTTATTTACATTTACCATAATGCTCAGCTGTTAGGAATGCCTTTTCCTTTTGAATATGACTCAATATTTTATGACTATGCACTTAGAAAGATATTGTAAATAGTATTGATCACTGACAGCGGTCTGTTCCTTGCCGTGTAGGCTTTTTAGATCAACTGTCTGTTCCAAGCTTACATTCATGCCTTACAAAAGATACAAAAATAATGACATCATTTTATGCTACTTTGTCGTGTTACAAAACAAAGCCAGTCTCATGCTTCTCACTGGGTAGGACTAAAATCCAAAAGCTTTGCAGTTACACCGCTGAGTGAAACTAAGGAAATAAGTAACACCATTATCTGTCAGTCCAGCCCTTGGCACTTGGGCTTTAATTATATGAACAATAAGAATCCTTAAACAGACGTTGTGCTCTCTAAGAAGGGGTTAAAATGGCAGCAACTAACTCAAATACAAAAATTAGGTTGTGGTTTTTACCTCAGGTGACAGTTTATATTTGAATATTGTGTATACCAGAGAATGCTTCCTATTTTAATACACTATTTATTTGCCCATAGGGGCATTTTTCTTCT
>VZTV01105232.1:56432-76965 GCA_013400875.1 Anhinga rufa | reverse complement strand
GCTGCTCGGTACCGGCCGCCTTCCCGCGCCGCCGTGACTCAGCTCTGCGGGGCGTGGCGGGGATGGAAGGGGGGGGCACCCTCGGTGCCGCCGCTCCGGTGTTACCGGGGACGCGGGGTTCGGTGGGAAATCACCCACCGGAGGCGGAAAGTTCCCCGGTTCCCGGTATTCCCGTGTCTCGGCCTCCCGGTAGCGGGAGAACGCGTCAACACCCAACGCCGGGATGACGCCCGGGTCCCTCGCGATTAATTTTCCGAGTCTCCGTCCTTCTCGCCGCGTTAAGAAAATTTGCCGTGGGTGATGTAATCGCCACCGTCATCCCGGTGGAAACGGGATTCTCCCGCCCGGAACGGGAAAACCGAAGCGGCGTCGAGGGTCAAAGTTTGCTCGGGAGGGAGGCGAGAAAGGGCCGGAGGTCGGTCGTGGCCCCCGCGGCCCGCCGGCTCGTCGCCGCCGTTCGTCGTGGTTAAAGGAAAAAGAACGAAGTCGTTTTCGTTCCCGGCCTCGTTGACTTCGTTGGGATGTGGATAATTACACGGTAAAAACCAGCCGGGAAATCGCCGGGATGGAGCATCTTCTGGTGCGTTCTCCTCGCCCCCGGAGCTGCGTCTGGCCCTGATTGGCGCGGTGTAATTACACGTAATTAGACGCTTCGCTTCCTCGACGCGCGCGAGGTGGGCAGCCCCCGCCATCGGGCGCTTTGGGAGAAGAAGGTGGAGACTTTACAGAGCGGGTTTATAAAAAAAAAAAACAACACAACCCAAACCAACAAAAAAAAAATCAACAAAATCGGTTTTCCGGCCTTTTTTTTTTTGCCCCCTCCAGGTTAACGCGATGCCGCTCCTGTGGTTTTCCCCCTCGGTCGGGTGCCGTGCGCGGTCGCCCTTCCCATCCCGCGTTCCCTGTCGCGGCGCCAATAAAACCGTGTCCTTTTTTTTTGTTTTTTATTTTGCTTAATCTCTACCCAAAATTCAGCCGGTTTTGGGTACGCCCGTTGCTATCTTCCGCCGTCAGCAACTGGCGTGCCGAGGCGGCGGCGGCGTTACCCAGTTCAGGTACCGGATTCCTGACGCTTGAGTGGATTTATTTGAATATAAGGAAAAACGGGGCGTTCTAAGAATGTCACAATTTGGGTTTGAAGTCGACTCTTCCAGGGAACTTTCAACGGCGCCTTGCGGGGCGGTGAAACCTGGGAGCGGCGCTTGCTGTGGCTCACGTGCAGGACTTGTTTCTTCCCCAAACCTACGTTTTTTTTCTTTTCTCCCTGGCGTTCGATCTCAGAAAGAACCGCCCGCAGCTCCCGTATAGATTCTATAGGCGTGGATTTCCCTGTGTGCTGCGTAAGAGCTGCCGTTTTTTCTCACAGCGTTGTATTTAAGAGGATTTTGAGCAGAATAAATTCATCAGGAACTTTGTTTTCCGATAAGAGTTGAAGAAGGGGCTTAGAAAAATGGCCCGACCGGTGTTTAAACTCTGCTGATTGCTGTAGAAATGCTGTCGAAGTCCACCTGAAGCACGGCAGGCTGTGAAGGCCCCCAAATTTTTGGTGTGTTTTCACAGATGTTTGCATAAAAGAAGCTTTTGTCTTGCGGACAAGAAGTTTGTTGGGTTTATTTAGTCCTCCTTAAGAGGACGTACTGCTGCGAACGTAAAACTCGGGCTTGGTTAAACCCGCGACCCGAGTGATACGAGGACGTGGAGGGGGATCCGGGACTTCTCGCACCTCAGTAACACGGCGTTATCTGCTTAATTGTTGGGGATTATTTTTATTCTTTTGTATTAAAAATGCGTGTTGCTGTGTTATTTTAATGCCTGGTGAACGTCAGAGGGTTTTTCCTGTGCACACGACGAGAAAATTTTCAAATCCAAGTTGAAAACTTGGGGGAAAGTTGCGTTGAAAGGAAATTAAGCTCTCAAGGATGAGTTTAACGCTGCTGTTAAAGCCGTTACGTTATCACCTTAGACTTCTTCACAAGAGTTAGGGGCTGTATGAATTACACCGTCATCTCTGGGTCTGGCACCTCTGCTGCCTTGCACCTAAACGCCGCCTTTCAGACCCGGAGAGCGCAGTCTGGAGGCTTGGAATTCATTTTCCCTCTCCCTCTCTCCCCCTGTTTTTTCCCTCATCAGGCAAGGACAATAGACTCCACTAGGCCGGCGTCTCCGCTGCCTTTGTTCTCAGGCCGTTTGTCTTGGGGTTGAGATTATCAAACATCTCCGTAGCTGAATGGGGTTTATGCTTCTTTTGGCCATGCCGTGAAGGAAAGTGGCCAATCGACGTCACCTTCTGCGATTTTTTGTTAAAAGCTTGCGTTCTGATAGTCGCTGGCAGTAGTGTTAGGGGTTCTAAGGAAGCCCAGCACCTGGATTTGCGCCGTTCCCAATAGCTGGAGGAGTGACCGGCGTGCAAGAAGGAGGGCCAGTTTGTATTTCTGTAACAACCGTATCGAAACCTAGCCATGAAGGCGATTTAAGTATTTTTTTCTGAATTACAAAAGGGGTCACAGGACAGAAAAGAGTCTTTCTTGGAGGCGTACGTGGCAGCTAGCTACTTCTTCCTACTGACTTCCAGGGGAAGTTAGGCACCCAGCTGCTGGCTGCCCTTCAAAATCGGCGCCGGCTAGGTAAAACACTGCCCACCCTCCGTAGGAAACCTCAGCTCCTTCCTTCGTAGGTTGCTCGCCACACTTCAAATGTGTTTTCGACGGGGCAAAAGATGTAATTCTCTGTTTTGCTTAGCCGTTAGGACAGATTCTGTGTTAATGGTGTAATTAACATCGGCTCTTCCTGGTGAGAAGGGGGAAGAAAAAGCAGCAAACACTGGAGGAGCTTCCAAAGGGCAAAATTAGTGCGTGGGGTAAAGAAAACTTGTATTAAAATGCTGTTAAATACAGTCTGCTGTCCTCTGGATCAGGTGGGCGAGCCAGCGAGCGGTACTCGCATTCTGTGTTGTTCCCGCTCTCCAGGATCTATAGGCTCTAAAACCACCGGTGTTTTCTTCCTTTTGGATGGATTCCATTATTAGATTTTCTCGAATTACTAATTCAGGAAAGAATTTTTTACTCCCACATATAAAATATGCTTTTGGTGGAACCGAAGGCGCTCACGGTTCCTATGAACGACGCAGAATTGTGAATTTTAAGGCCTGTGTATTTTTGTGACGGTTTGCTCCTAGCGGTGACCGAGCGTGGCGCTTAAATGAAATACTTCACCAGAACTTGCACGTTCCTTTCCGAATCGTAGGCGCCAACCCGCTGTTACTGAAGCGGATTCCAGTCCCTCTGTGAGTCTCGGCATCTTTATCGACCTTTCCTGTTGGCGTTCACTCATTCTCTCTTCTTCCGTTTCAGAAAACATGCCTTGAACTGCCACAGAATGAAGCCCGCTCTTTTCAGCGTGCTGTGTGAGATCAAGGAGAAAACAGGTGCGTTGGTGTCCGCTCCGGCCTCGGCTTCCCAACAAAACCCACAGGCAGTCGTCGGCTCTGCTCTCGTTCAACGTGGCCTGTCTTTTCCCTCAGATTCTACAACTTAAGGCTGGGGTTTTTTGGGCTTAATAGTCTTCTGGAAGCGGGGAATCGTTTTGATGTGCTTTTTATACCGCTGTGTGCAGGTTTGGAGAAAATAATTTCAGCTTATTTCAGCAAGCGTTCTAGTTGTGTGCGAAGAATCTCTAGGTTGGGTTTTTCTTGTGTCTGGCTGGATACCTGGAGAGTCCTGAAACATCCTGCCACGTCGGCGTGCCCTTTTTTTCCCTTTAAGGAGTTGGTACCAAAATTGTGGTGGTGGGAAGAGCTCAAAGGTGATAAATAACGGAGAAAAAGAGAGGATGAGGCAGGACGCTTGGGGATGCTGGGAAACACAGAAGTAGCAGGAAATGGAGGTGGCGATCCCGTGGCTTTCTGTGAGGAGCCCAAGCTCCGGGGGCGAATGGAGTTCCATTTTGAATCGCCCAGTGTGTGCTCATGCAGGAACACTTAAGCAATGTTGTTTAAATATCTAATTTCTATTATATATAATATATATAATACAATGTATATAATATGATTCTATAGTGAATTTTGATAATTTTTTAGAGAATAGCTACTTTCATTATAGTAACTAAAATGGTGGTGGGTTTCTTTTTTCTTTTTTTTTTTTTAAGTTTTAGTTGTGTTAACATTTATCGCCCTAAACCTACGTTTGTATTTATTTTTTCTAAAAACATATCAAAGTCCTCTGCGGTGCTCCTGTCAGCCTCAAAGCTGCCTTCGATGACATCAGACGTTCCTTTCTGGAGAGTTTGGTTGCATATGTTGCCTTCTCCTGAAAAAATTGTGGTAGTAAGTGCGCGCGCATGCTGTCTGGGCGTGCTTTCCTGTCTGTCTGTCCTTCGTGGATTGCTGACCTTAAAGAGGGTCTTTCCTCTGGTTTTCTTTTCCACGCTGAAAGCCGCCTTCTGCGTTTTATTGATTGAAACCGTGACTTCTCTGAGCTAAATCCACTTGCAGGAACAGACTCTGATATCGCGGTTGCGCTGGATTTGCTTTGGTCTCACAGGTTTTTGAATGTCTGATGGTCTGTCTATTCCTTATTTAAATTATGGGGAGCAGATGTTACGGCTTCAAGCAAACAAAAGCCTGGACATACTGTGGCACAAGGTTTTGGGCTTTCTTTGTGACCCAGGCACGCAAGCTTCTTTCCTAGCTCGGAAATCAGTTTCAAACATGTTCCTCCCCCCGCATCTTTCTTTCGTTCTTTGTTGGAGCGCTGCTGTCGTTCACAATAGCTCAGGATAAGCCGTACGCCTTTGCAATGGGCAGCCAGCCGAAAGGTGCCGAAAAATTCTCCCCGCTCGTGTTTATTAATGAAAAAGAAATTACAAATGACTCTCTGTAATTTAAATAGATTTGGCCACGTTTAATATTTTGTTCAAGCTCTGTTCCCCCCTACTGATTTTAATTTTTTAAAATTTCAAACCCGTTAAGGAGAAAAACAGGTACTTATTTTCAAGTCTTAACTGCCTGCCTGGCGCATAAGTAGCTATTTGAAGAGGCACCTAATCCAGTAAAGCCTACTTAGTTTTTTGGGGAACTCACAGAAGCGTTTGGAGTGGTTTTGATCGGCGCAGCAGGTAGGGGTTTTTGCTGGTTGGGTGACGCTTCAGGTATGATTCAAGCTGTGTGAATTCAAACATGGTATAATTCTATCGTAAAATGGGAATTAAACATCTGTAGTGTTCAAGACGCGTGCTTTTGGTGCTGAATGTGAAATTTCAGAGTTTTTCTTCTCGGCTGATGCTGGGAAGATGCTGGTCTGTGACGGGCTCCAGGCCCCTCGGGGCAGGGGGAGTGTTTCTCTACCCGCTTCCGTGGAACACGCTGCGCAGTGGGACCCTGATTCTGTGTTTCTGGCCTGTGGTAGGGAACGTGTTCATTGCAGCATCGTAACATGGAGTACCAGTTTTTATTGTTCCTTGTCGATGCTCGCTGCAACCCTCTGTCCTTCCTTTAACGTGCTGGCACTCGGCTAGGTTAATTCAGCGGGTACCTTTTCATTCGGTCGTAAAACTTGGCAAGCGGCGCGGCCGAGGAACACGCTTTCTCTTTGTTGCCGAGTTTGTTGACATTCTTACGTAGCCGAGTCTTGTTCCTCGGTGCTCGGAGCCCTGCTGGCTTTTGTCTTCTGTTTCCATTCTCTCTCTTCTCCCCCCCCCGCGAACAGGCAAGACTGTCTTGGATTTGGAGAAAGCGCTCTCCTCCGACAATGTGAGAGCAGCTGAACCAAGAGCGCTGCTCTTCTCCGTAGCGGGGTGCTTGGGAGGCCGGTATCCCCATGGAGGATTGCAAACTGAAAAACGGGGTGTCTCGTGCGGGTGAAAGATCTGCTCGGTGGTGGTGGCGTATTTTGGTGGCGTTAGAAGGGGTTCGTGGTTGCTGTAGGTGATGCGCTGGTAAAAATCCTGTCTTCTCACCTAACGGTGTGGTTTGTGGACTGCCAAATCGAGGAAACCCTTCCCCCTGAATAAAACATCAGGAGTCGGTATTTAGCTTGAGTTATAGGATAAATATTTGCAAGTGTAACACAGGTGATGGGGTGATCTGGGAAAAACGGAGATGTGGACGAGGAGGGGTGCAGGGCCAGGACCCAACCACCTACTTCCTCGCACCCCACGTAGGTATTTTATATGTCATACGGTACAGGCTCTTCGTTTCTGGCCCTGATACGGCAGGTTTTGGGTCTAACTTTGTGTGTTCTATACCTGACAGATGCATTTATCGTGCTCTTCTTGCTCTGTCGCGTGTTACCGTGCGTTATTTGCTCCGTGAAGGAAAATTTGGGAAGGAAAGCAAGTCTAAGCAAAGTGTATCACTTATTTTGGTACCAGTGATCTTGTACAGTTCATTACAGAACTGCAAATCTTTAATTAATGAGATGTAAATATATTGTAATGATTGCATTTGCATACTGAGTGAGGCTTCAGCACCTTAGGTTGCGATGTATTTTAATTAAAGATTAATTAGAAATGATGGGAATTTCATTTTGCTTAGTGTAATTATTTTACATATTTGATGAATATCTGGTAGGTGACATGCCAGAGAATGCACAATATCGTAGTGGTACATCTGACAGGAGCGACTCCTCGGTTTTATTTCTTAAACATCCATAAAAGTGATGGATTGTGAAGGATTTAAGTGTGAAGGATTTTACCATTAGGCAAGGACTTTCTAAATCACGCTTAAACCACTGGCTATGCCATAACTCCAGTCTTCTTACAATCACAGAATGTCCTGGGCTGGAAGGGACCCGCAAGGATCATCAGGTCCAGCTCCTGTCCCCGCACAGGACACCCCAAATCCACAACGTGTCCCCGAGGGCCTTGTCCAAGGGCTTCTTGAGCATCGCCAGGCTGGGCGCCGTGGCTGCCGCCCTGGGGAGCCTGTTCCAGCGCTCCACCACCCTCGGGGGGAAGAGCCTTCTCCTAACACCCAGCCTGACCCTCCCCTGGCACATCTCCCTGCCGTTCCCTCGGGTCCTGGTGTTGGTCACCGGAGAGGAGATCAGCGCCTGCCCCTTCTCCTCCTCCCCTTGTGAGGAAGCTGCAGCCCGCCATGAGCTCTGCCCTCAGCCCCCTCTTCTCCAGGCTGAGCATCCCAAGGGGCTTCAGCCGCTCCTTGGACGGCTTCTCCTCTTAAACCCTTCCCCAGCTCCATGCCCTCCTCTGGACACTCTCCAGTAGCAGCTTTATTTCCTTGATGTACTGTGGCACCCAACACTGCACCCAGCGCTCGAGGCGAGGCCGCCCCAGCGCGGAGCAGAGCGGGACGATGCCCTCCCTCGCCCAGCTGCAATGCAGTTCTTGCTGCACCCCGGGGCACGGCTGGCACCTCCTGGCTGCCAGGGCACGCTGTTGGCTTGTGTTCAACTCGCCGTTGACCAGAACGCTCAGGTCCCTCCCTGCGGAGCTGCTTGACTCCTAGCGTCTTGAGTATTAACAGAGTTGTCATAAGGTCTTAAACTGTTGTGGAGACTTAAAAATCTGATGGCCAAAAGGCTGCTGAGAGAGGTCAGCTTTCCAGAGAAGCGTTCTTGAAGTATCATGAGCCAGTAGGTAAGCAGCGGTGTGTAAGGACAGGCACATGTAACAAGTCAGTGCTGACTGAGATGCTTTTGAGATGCTTTTTTTTTTATTGTGGTAACTTCTCCCACACTCTTGGAAATCTTTGTTTTCACGAAATCTAGTTCTTCCAGAAGCCACACAGACTGCAGGCTCCTGCTGGCGGAATTTTCAGGCCTGTACGTGGAAATGGGTGATGCCTGACCCACAGAGCGTGCCAAAAGCTCGCAGGGCGGATGCAGCTGCCCTGACAAAACTCTTAGTGGTACGGCACGTACTTCTGCAATTGTTTTTACCAGGCTGTCTTTACCAAAAAAGACTCGCAGAAGCTGGTGCAGGCACAGTATTCCTGCAGCTCCAATGGTTTTGCTCTCCCGTTGTGCCATCTTTTGAGATTACCAGCTCTGGAAGGTTGGTAGGTGAACAACTGCAGCTCTCGTACTTGGAAAAGGGAACTGGCTGCTGCTTGCAGCAGAGTTAGGAATTCATCGAATGGGTAGTCTGAAGTGAATCTGATGTAACTGATGATTTGTACAAATGTTATCATTAGGTGAAGATACTGGGAGCAAAAATAAAGTTGAAGCAAAAGGTATCCATTCCAGGTGACAGCTTACGCTTAAAGATAATATCCGCGGCAATGATTTTTAAACTCGTGTTTTAACCGTCATGCGTATTAAGATACAATTATGCCAGAAGTTTAAAATCAACCTGATGGAGCGGGTTGGAGGGACCGAGCTTCTTGCACTCAGCGATTCTTAGGTCTGTTCACCTTTGAGAGCGTTTATTAAATAAAAGTTTTAACTGCTAGGTTGGAACCCAGCTTACACATGGTGATGCTGGTTAACTCCTTTCTAGTTTCTTGTGACTCGCTAGAGCCGGCCAACCAGAGTCTCGATTGGGAAGGTGCTTTATACATGCTTTTCAGCAGTCATCTTGAGATGAGCTGATGTGTAATTGATGATAACTAATGTCTAATTACCATAATTAGACAAGTGGCATAAAATTAAGCTGCAGCTGGGAGCTTGACTTCAACGTGAGGTACCCTGGTACGCATCGTAATGTGCATAACAAGACGTTTGGCAGAAGCACGTTCAAATAAAAAGGTGACACCAAAATATCCGTTCCACCGAATTTATGCTTGCCAGTCCCAGTGGTTTAATGTGAGTTTTATCATGGAATCACAGAATGGTTTTGATTGGAAGGGACCTCTAGAGGTCTCTAGTCCAACCCCCTGCCGTGAGCAGGGACAGCTTCAACCAGAGCAGGTTGCTCAGAGCCCCGTCCAGCCTGACCTCGAGTGTCTCCAGGGATGGGGCATCGACCACCTCTCGGGGCAACCTGGGCCAGGGTTTCACCACCCCCAGTATAAAAATTTTTTCCTTATATCCAGTCTAAACCCACCCTCCTGTAGTTTAAAACCGTTCCCCCTTGTCCTGTCACAACAGGCCTTGCTAAAGAGGTTGCCCCCATCCTTCCTATAGTCCCCCTTTAAGCACTGGAAGGCCGCACTAAGGTCTCCCCGCAGCCTTCCCTTCTCCAGGCTGAACACCCCCAGCTCTCTCAGCCTGTCCTCGCAGGAGAGGAGCTCCAGCCCTGGGGTCAGTTTTGTGCCTTCCTCTGGCCCCGCTCCAGCAGGTCCATGTCCTGTCTGTGCTGGGGGCTCCAGAACCGGACGCGGCGCTGCAGGGGGGTCTCACCCGAGTGGGGCCGAGGGGCAGAATCCCCTCCCTCGCCCTGCTGCCCACGCTGCTGGGGATGCAGCCCAGGAGACGGTTGGCTTTCTGGGCTGCGAGCGCACATTGCCGGCTCGTGTCCAGCTTTTCGTCCCCCAGCACCCCCAGATCCTTCTCCGCAGGGCTGCTCAGTCCTTCTATCCCCCAGCCTGTACCGATACCGGGGCTTGCCCCGACCCAGGCCCAGGACCTTGCACTTGGCCTTGTTGGACCTCACGAGGTTCTCCCAAGCCCACCTCTCCAGCTTGTCCAGGTCTCCCTGGGTGACACCCTGTCCTTCTGGCATGTCAACCACAGCACTCAGCTCAGTGTCATCTGCAAACTCACTGAGGGTAGGCACGATCCCGCTAAGTCATTGATAAAAATGTCAAACAGACAGACCGAGTGAATGTTTGAATGTTATCGGACAGACCGAGGAGCAAATGGCCACTCGTGAACTCTGCTGGTCTTCTGGAGGAAAGGAGAACTGGCGATTTTTAAAAACAAAACCCCACCAACAAATAAGCCCCCCCTTTTTTCCGTGTGTATTTAATTTCTTGTGAGGTTCACTCAGTGTATGCAGGAGATGGTCTGCTATTTTTTTAAAAAGGTATTAATTTTAATTCCATAATGAGTTAGAAAAGCCACTAACTTTTAAAATAGCACTTTCCTCACTGTTGTCTTAGCTCGAGTTCACCAGCTCCCCATGTACTACAGTACAGCTACTCTTGCCTTACCTTTTTACGCTTGCAAAAAGGCCGGGGGTGTTCGGGAGATGACCTGGATTGCCATGAGAGAGCCAAGGTCTGCGGCCACTCCAAAGCGGTCTCTTCTTCAGCATTGTGTCGTCGTTTCTGTATAGCCTGCAAAATATTAAGTTCAGCAACGTGATTGTAAGTTTAGGCTGCTTGTGTGTTCACATATTATCAGGTTTTTTTTAGATGAGCTATTCTTTTGCCTACGAAACGCTGAAAATTATTAGAAATGTGTATGTTTAATGTCTCTGTACATATACATTGTTCTCCTGCCCTCGCGCTAGACTCTTTGTGTAACGAGAGATCTTTTGTCCGTGTCTCTGGTGGGGAACGTACTGTCCCGTTAACCTGCCAGTTACAATTTGGGAAAGGTGGTTGGAATTCTGGAGCTTCACACGGTTAAGACCAACTGGGCATCAAACTATAATTGTCTAGCAATCAAAATCAAATTAAAAGCCAAAAAGCTGTTGGCGTTTTTTGTACTGACTCAGGATCTCGCGAGTTCTTATGCTTTTTGAAAAAGGAAGTTCGGAATAAATTGTCCAAAAAATTGGGAACGTAAGTTTTAAAAATAAATTTGCTTGGAATCAAACTTGAATAATCTGAGCGTGCAGGCCGCTGCAGTCTGGGTTTGTTGAATATAAACTTAAGGAAACCAGCTTCCAGTGCATTTTTTCACTTTGTTTCAGGTTTTGATAGCTTTTAAGTAGATTTTAAATTGATTTTAAAATTCAGTGCTGTTAAGACTTCAGTTTGCAGCCTGCTGCTGTACAGCAGAGTGGTATCCTTGGCATATAAAGCGGACGAGACCAAACTCACGCCTTGTGCACGGATTCCAATGGGATATTACGCTAGCGTGCTGTTTGTTTCCATCCCTGGACGTAGGGGCATAGCAGTTGTGCCAGCAGCTCAGGCCTTTTGTCCGTCTACCCTAGTCTGTCTGTCTGAACGCTGCTGAGGGCCATGCAAGGAGCCGGGCAGTGGGCTGGTTCGGGAGTATCTGCTCTGGGATAACCTCATTCTGATTTTTATAGATTGCTAGATACTAATAATAAATATTTAAGTAATATTAAATTAATAATAAATAATTTCTAAACGCAGTGTAAACTAGTATGACCCCAAGTAGTCGTATTACCCGCGTCCATTTGAACACTGGCCTTACGTTCTGGTGTTTCTCAGATCGAACAATGTCCTGTTTGTTCTGATGTGTTGCCTCGTGGCTTCGTTAAACACTCCCTTTTAATTTTCCCCTTGAGCTGGAGACCTGCTAAAACCTCTGACGAGCGTTTAAATGCTTTGCCAGAATTGAAGTGGATGCTCTTCCCTGTTTCGGAAATAATCTTTTGCTTCCCTCTTTATATTTATCTAGTGTTAAGTATTCGCGGTATTCAGGAAGAAGATCCCCCAGATGCTCAACTAATGAGACTAGATAACATGTTGCTGGCAGAGGGTGTCTCCGGGCCCGAGAAAAGAGGAAGAGGAGGACCGATGGCTGTAGCAGCAACATCAGGTGGCTGTCCAAATGACAATAGCATTGAACACTCTGACTACAGGGCCAAGCTGTCACAGATCCGACAGATATACCACTCTGAGCTAGAGAAATATGAACAGGTGATCTTTCTGCATGGAAGAGTTTTTATCATCTCAATTAAAAATAACCGTTTTTTCCTTTGGTGTCGGTTTTAAGAACAGAACAGGAAGTATAATGAATTCAGGTGAACGCGAGGATATGAAATCCAGTTGAAACCTTGTCTCAGTGTTACGGAAGTAAGGTGGAGATGGAGGGACTGGACATCAAACTAAAGATAATAAATGTTTCGTGTATCTTTGTTGCCGGTTTTTAAGAGTAACTAGAGTAAAGCTGAAACACGGAAACTCCTCTGAAGTTTTTTTGGCTATATATTCATGTGGGGGAAACGAATCCCAGGGTGTTTTATTGTTTGTCGATACAAATGTGTGTATTTTCAGGCCTGCAGCGAGTTCACCACCCACGTTATGAACCTGCTTAGGGAACAGAGTAGAACGAGACCAATTTCGCCAAAAGAAATAGAGCGCATGGTGAACATAATCCACGGCAAATTCAGCACCATCCAGATGCAGCTGAAACAGAGCACGTGCGAGGCAGTAATGATCCTGCGGTCCCGCTTTCTTGACGCAAGGTACGAGAAAACGCAGCCGAGCGATAGCGGACGTTTGAGCCTGGCCTTTCGTTGCTTGATGCCGGTGATTGCGTAAGAAATCTCAAGTCTGGCATTCCCAGTGTCGATCTAGTTTAAATATTAAGAACTCGCCACCCGTTTTGCTCGCTAGGGTGTACTTTGACGTCAACACCTGTTTAATTCCACTTAATTCTTACTTTCTCCTTCAAAGCAAATGTATTTTAGGGGAAAAGAGAAGCCAAGGGTGTACTCTAGCCGGTCTACCCTATAACACCATTTAAATAGGAATAACTGGTGTTTTTGTAGGCGTAAACGACGTAACTTCAGCAAACAGGCAACAGAAGTACTGAACGAATATTTTTATTCGCATCTGAGTAATCCTTACCCCAGTGAAGAGGCCAAAGAAGAGCTAGCAAAGAAAGGTGGCATCACAGTTTCACAGGTATGAAGTGTTTTATCTGGAATTATGTGACTTTTTTCCCTTGAAAAATGTTTTTTTCCCCTCATAGTTGGCAACAGGCTTCGGTTATTGGTACTTCCAGTAGGATTTAGGTTATTCTGAAGGGTTTAGTAGCAGGTATTTTCTGCTCGAAGCCTAGTTTAAAAGGTCTCCTTTGCTGGTAACTTCCAAATAGAGTAGAAAATGTAATAATTTGATCAAACGCTAACAGCTATATGTGTCTCCAGGTTTCCAACTGGTTTGGTAACAAAAGAATTCGATACAAAAAAAACATGGGGAAGTTCCAAGAAGAAGCTAATATTTATGCTGCAAAAACAGCAGTGGATGCGACTAATGTCGTGGCTCAAGGCAACCAGGCAAATTCTCCCTCTACGCCAAATTCAGGTGAGCAAGGGTGCTGGCAAAGAGTCCGTCCGCTTGGAAGTCTCTGATTATTTCCCGTGACAATTAGTACCCCGGAATACCAGTGTTTGAAACCACCGTAGGATTTCTTATAAACTTAAACGACGTAACACTTGTTGAAGAACTGTTTTTGGCGGGGTTTATTCCTCATTAAAACATGCTCTTTTTTTTCTTTCTTCAGCTTCCTCTGGCTCTTTTAAGATGACAAATTCCGGAGAGGCGTTTATAAACCTGCAGTCATTGACTTCCTACCAGAGCTCCCCAGTGGGAGCCAATGTGCAGTCGCAGGTCAGTAAGGAAAAAGAAAAAAACAAACATACTTTCAGAGTGAGGTAAATGTTAAAATCCCATTTCTCTGTCCTTTCTATGGCATGAACAGGTTGCCCAGGGAGGTTGTGGAGTCTCCGTCCTTGGAGATATTAAAAACCCAACCTGCTCTAACTGACCCTGCTTCGAACGGCAGGCTTGAATTAGACAATCTTGTTTGGTTTGGGGTTTGTTTTTTTTTTCAAGTAGGTTCTCTTAATACCAGATAGGGATGGATTTTTCTGTCTCTGGCCGGCTCTGGCTAGGCTGCAAGAAATGACTAGAGTCAAACTTCTCAAACGAGTCAAGAAACAAACCTGCTCAAATGTGTATTTTCTCTCGGAACTGGAATTTTCTCTTACAGAACTACCTGATTCCTAAATTAACCTACTGCTCTTCTTCTGTCCCTTTAAATTTACATTAATGAATCAGTATTTTCTCATTTTAGAGTCAGTCTTGTTCCCTGTAAGTAGAACTTTGCTTAGGAATTGTGGTTAACAGTACTGTTAAACCCATTTTAAGATTTCTGCTGAATTTCGAAATCCGTCTGAACTGCATAAAATCTGTTCCTCTGTCAGAAAAGCTATAGGTGATGGGCATGATCCCAGGCTCCAATTCTGTCGATGATGAACTAGCTGGGTATAGCTCAGTTAACAGCAAGAACTGCAAAGAAAACTCGTCTTCCTGCAAGAAAACCTGCCCCTTGTTTCAAGAACTTTTGGCCCAATAGATCCCTACCACGTACTACTGCATTTCCTTAACTTGACTTTTCATCCTTATCGTTCTCACTGTGTGGGATCTCGTTCCAGATGGATTCCTTACATCATGTCATACACCAGACGGGAAGATATGACACAATTGTGGGGAATCCTTTGTATACGACGCAGCGCATAGATGTAAGATGTACCGAGGTATTAGTTACTAGAAACTAGAATTCTGCCCCAGATTGGTTAGTGATCTGTGAATAAATGTTGGCTTTTTATTCCCCCTGACATCTCTGATGCGGGGATAGGAAAAAAGATGGAAAAGATGCAGTTTAATACACCAGTCTTTCCCTCCTAGAGCCTTGATTTAAAATTTTGGCTTCGGTCACTAGAAAATTTGTGCACTTCAGTTAATTCTTGCCCTAAGGAGATGGCACTAGGAATCAACGCCGTAAAATCTGGGTTGGGGGGGAAGAGGCTTTATGGGATATTGGTGGCCAGAGCCAATACGTAGTTATTGCCTTCCAAAAGCACTGTCGCTTGTAAGGTGTGAACAGATAAAGGTGAACTTTGTTGTCTGCAAGTAGTTTCTTACAGATGTAATGAAAGGATATATTTGTTCTCCCTTCAGGCTAATGGCAGCTGGCAGGATGCTACCACCCCTTCATCAATCACTTCACCTGCTGGAGACCCTGGAAGTGTTAATTCGGATGCGTCTAATTAAGTTTTTAGGACCTATTGATGAGAGGAAAGAGGTCATTAGTGTAATTTGTCAATGTTGCTCTTTTGCCAATACTATTGTTTATACAACTTGACACACAGCTAATTACCTCAGAAAAAACCCTGGAACCAATAGAAGATTGTGATTACAATGATACCTCTCTACCTCTCAGCCTCACACAGTTGAGTTCTTTTTACTTATGCCCATTGGGATGTGAAATTGTTTTAAAAGAACTTGCTTCATTTTCCTAACCAAATTCATTTTTTTAAATATGGATTTTATGGTAAGAATCTGAAAAGTGTCTCTTCTAGAACTTGGCGTTTGTCTCAAGTTTTACAGCTTAAGAAAATTGACTTATTTTAATTTCCATGAAGTTTTTTACTATGAAATTTCTGTTCTAGTTGATAGCTACTAACAGTTAAACCCCCTGTATTGTAATTGTATGCGTTCTCTGTATTGTAATTTTGTATAGGAAAATAAGCTTTTCTTAACTAGAATTCATTCTGAGCTAATTAATCAGAACGTTGCTTTACCAAAACTCTCACTGGACTTCGCTCTCGGGTAGGACCTTCCATCCTGTGTCATTCCACGTAATTCTAATTTAACGTCTAGTGAAGAAAACCAACACAACCACCCGCCTTTCCCCATGGATAATAGGTTTTCGTGCATTTCTGCAGCTGTTAACACAGAGTCCACCCCTTTCAGTTGAGATTTTATCAAAGATAATAAACTTCCAAAGCCTTTTTTTTTTTTCCTTTTCCTTTTTTTTTGTGCCTTTTTTTTTTTTTTTTTCCCGCTCCCTTCCTCGCCTTTTCCCTACCGGGGCTCTGAGGCGGCGGGGCTCCCTCAGGGGAAGGCGGGGCGGGAGGAGCGGGGCGGGCTCTGCGCATGCGCCGGGCGGCGCCTTTCCCGCCCAACGGCCGCCGCGGCTGCCATGGAGGAGCCCGCGGCCGCCATGGAGGAGCCCGCGGCGGGGAGCTGCGGGCCGGCCGGCGGCTCGGAGGAGGAGGTGAGCGCCGCGGGGCGCGCCCGGCTGGGCTGAGGGAGCCCGCGGGGAGGCTTCGCTGCCAGCCTCCTAACCGTTTCCCCCCCACCTTCCCCTCAGTGTTCCGCCGGCGGAGCCCGCCCTGCGGCTGGAGGCGCAGCGTCAGGTAAGGGCCGGCCGTCCCGGGAGACACATCTCCGTGCTGGAAGGGAGACACTGAGGCGCTGAGTCTTTTCGGGAGGCTGCGAAGCGGTGACGCAGCCATCGCGCCTCGGCGCTGCTGTTGCTCCGAGCTAGAAAGCAAAGCGCAAAGAACAGGTTCAGTGCTTTTGAATCCCTGGGAAAGACCCTCTCCTCCTCACCTGACCCTGCAGACAAGCAGGTTTCCGTGTTGACAGACAGCAGGTTGAACAGGAGCCAGCAGAGCGCCCTGGGGGGCATCAAGCACTGCGTTGCAGCCGCAGCACACCAAGGATACAAAGCTGCCGCTGGAGAGCGTCCAGAGGCGGGCCGTGGAGTTGGGGAAGGGTTTAGAGGGGAAGCCATATGAGGAGCAGCTGAAGTCACAGAATGGCGGGGGCTGGCAGGGCCCTCCGGAGCTCCCCCCGTCCAGCCCCTGCGTGAGCAGCACCCCCAGAGCAGGGGCACAGGACCGCGTCCAGGCGGGGTGGGAATGGCTCCAGGGAAGGAGACTCCACAGCCTCTCTGGGCAGCCTGGGCCGCTGCTCTGGCACCCGCACAGCAAAGGGGTTTTGCCTAATNCTGGAACAGGCTCCCCAGGGCGGCAGCCACGGCACCCAGCCTGGCGATGCTCAAGAAGCCCTTGGACGAGGCCCTCGGGGACACGGTGTGGATTTGGGGTGTCCTGGGCAGGGGCGGGAGCTGCACGTGATGCTCCTTGCGCGTCCCTTCCAGCTCAGGACATTCTATGAAACATATTGATTGTGTCTGGTTTTCTCAGATCCTGACCCTGGAGACAAGAAAGCGGATCCTGAGCAGTCCGTAAAGCCACCTGACATAGCTGCCGTTAGCAAGAAGAACGTTGGTCCCTGTGAGACCACCGGAGCGGTTATGAGTAAAAGATCCCACAGAAGTTCCAGCCTCAAGAAAAGCCCCCTCGGACCTAGTCCCAAGAAGAAGTCTCCTTGGAGGAGCAGTCCCAGGAAAGACCATACGTTGAGTTCTTTTAACTTGTCCCCAAGATCTCTCATCACCACTCCTCAAACCACGCGTCGCTCTTGGTGTCGTTCGAGCCTGAAGGGGGCAAAACGCCGGAAATCTCTGCCTCCTGTTCACCAGGATGTCACTGGTACCTGCTCCGCTTCTTCCCTTTATCAGGCTCTCTCCCGAAATTTGTAGGGCAGCCCTGCGGCGAGTTGAAATGGAATTTCATGGCAGGACCTTTAGGGTAGTTACAATCTGATTGCGTTATTCCTAACTAGTAGCCACGGACGTCCGTCTTGGCAGTGATCTTGGAGGTCCGGGTACTTGAGGATGAAAGGAGATGTTGCATTAACAGCTTCTGTGGTTTGCGGTCTGTCTTTTTAGTTCCATGGTTGAGCCTTAAGTGTGACTTTTCCTTGTCAGGAACCATTTCTCTCTTTTCCCTGCTCCTCCCATATCCTGCAAACCGCACTCCTCTACAACGACAGCTTTTAGTGTCTTTCAGGAACGTTCCAGCTGTTCGCAGCTTGGTGTGAATTTAATTGTTCTTCAACAATTTTGTTCTGATTTTTCAGAATTAAGCAAATCCATTAGCCTGGATCTGCCAGAGGTAGACCGGCTGTCTATGCTGCTGTTGTCCAGTTTCCAGGTAAGGTCCTCTCTTTTCAAAAATGACTTCTTTTTTTTTTCTTGCCTTTCTTCTGCCACTAAACGTCCGTTCTGATCCGTATGACTGAGCTGTGAAATACCTGCGAGGCGAGGAGGGACTCGTTCTCCTTCAGTAACGAATCCTCTCGCAAGCTTTGCCCGCAACTCGGGTGCTAAGACGTTCCTGTCTCTCTTCTCTTAGTTTTCTGCACAGAAGCTCGAAGACGTCTTGAAGCAAACTGATGGCTTCAGCCCCGAGGCTTTCAAAGCCAACGGTAGGGTGTGCTGTCTGCATCAGCAAGGGTAATCCTGACTTAAAAATACCGACCCTTCCCCGGCATCCTCTCGGAACGGAACTAGCTGTCTTGTAGAAGGGGGGGAGCGCGGCCAAAAATAGGGGAATCACGTTTGTAAGATGCCGCGCGTGACCACAGTGTCTGGGAGGGGAGGCAAACGGACACGCGCAAGTAAACTGCGGCCACAGAGATGAGTTGTTATTTCAGAAAAGAGCGTAAGTGGTCACTAGAACGCCACCCGATGAGGAATCGGAGCAGTATCTGCGGGTTAGGAACCAGCTTCCTCTCTCACTATGACTAATTTTCTAGGCAGCGGGTACGAGCATTGTTTTATCCCGTTTTCTTTCGTCCTCATCTCCAGTGCAGTCGGTTTCAGAAGACCTGAAGCGATACATGCAGAAGTTGAAGCGAGACGGAACGCTAAAGACCTGCATAGAAGACCCTAAAGGGTAAGGCCTGGCCGAACGCTTCCCCTGCGGAGCATCGGCAGCGCTTTTAGGAGAGAAGGGGGTAGCCTGAACACAAAACTCACCCGTTGCCACGTACGAGGACCTCAGCTTAAACCTCCCTCACCCAGTTGCATTCGTTTAAACATTTTAATTAGCTGGCTTCCCTCATCCAGGCATCTACAAGAGAACCAGCGAGGAAAGGCTAACCTGCAGACGTGCCGGCAGATTTATTTTGGGGGGTGAAACTTTGAAATGGGAAAGAAACCGCGATATTATCCCGTTGTGCGCATGCAGGGTCTGGAGAGGGGGGTGGTTCCTAGGTCAAAGACAGACCAAATAAGATTTTCTGTTAAATGAATAAATATAAAAATGACGGGTGTATGCACGTGGCTGACGAGGATCGTGTCTGGCGGGGGTTGTTCAGCCCGGGGGGCCCCTACGGCGGCGAGGAGGGGGCCTGCGGGGAGCGACTGTTATCGGGGAGTGCAGTGACAGGACGAGGGGTAACGATTTTAAACTGAAAAAGGGTCGATATTGGGATGAAATTCTTTACACGGTGAGAACGGAGGCAGCCCGGAGACACCGTGGCGGCCCAAGGTCAAGGTAGATGGGGCTGTGAGCCGCCTGCTCCGGGGCTTGGAGCGAGAGGAGCTTTAAGCTCCCTTCCCACCCAAACCACTCTCGTTCCCTGCTTCTCCCGTCCTGGTTTTTGCTTTACGGCCCAGCCATCTAAACTTGCAAAGGGTAAAACCCCGTTACCCGCGGCTACGAGGATTTTGGGGGCTGACGCCATCAGCGGACAACCAGTACCGGGAATATTCTGGGGTTGGTTTATCGAGGAGACTTTCCTCTTTCGTACTCCGCAATGGCTGCGCAAGCTCTGAGCAGGCGCCAGAGCCCGCTGTGGCAGCCGCGTGGGGTGTAGGCGTCTCCCGCTGTGGCAGCCGCGTGGGACGTAGGCGTCTCCCTCTTCGCGCTGATGGTGGATCTCTGCTTTAGGGTTTTACTGGACTCGGCTTTGGATGAGTCAGTGGCCAAAGTTAAGGAGTACATCGCCAGGTAAGAGCGACTGCGCCCCCGATCTAAAACCCCCAACGCCACCGTGGGTGTGGACGCCTCTTCCTAGAGGGTATTTGGGGTGTGTTTCATCCTTGGGCTGTTTTTCCTTCGAGCCTGGGCTGTAGTTCAGCTCGCCGGAGGCTGTAGTTCAGCTCGCCGGAAGGATGCTCTTGCTCCGGGGTACAGACCTGGCCTCTCGCTCCGCAGGTTCACTGCCGAATCTCACTCCTGGGATCAGCTCCTACTGCGTCACCAGGAGAGCGCCGAAGAAACGGCCAGGTATGGATTTTTACCTCTCATCTTAGAGCTTTTTTTGGTATTTAAAAAGAAAAACGCTGCCCGAGACGAGCGACTCGGTTTTGCAGGCGGCTGGAGGAATGCAGGAGGAGCCAGGGACGGGCAGAGCCTCTGAGCTACCTCCAGACGTCTCAGGCGCGAGTCCTCAGCACCAAACCCGACTACCAGAAGATCCTGGCTGACCAGGGGCATGTCATGAGCTGCATGGAGCTCGTGGTGAGTGTTCTCAGCCGTCTGAGGGGAAAAACCTTCTACCCCCGGTAAGGATTTGAGTCATTTTTCATCATTTTGGGGGCTTTTTTTTTTTTTTCCTTCCCTTTGCCGTGCTTTTGCAGCTCGACGAACTACAGCAAGCGGTGAAGCTGCTGCAGGCCTTGAGCGAGGACAGCCGGCAGTACCTCCAGCGCCTGTCGGAGCAGCTCGGTAAGCGGGAGGCGCTCGGGGCGGGGGTGTGGAAGCCGCCGCGGGGGTCGTTAACGGGTTTCTCCCCCCCGGTTCCAGCCGCCAGGACCTTCCAGCAGCTGGAGAACTCCCCCGTGCGCAAGCTGCTCGCCGCCCCGCCGAGGAAGACGCCGCCGCCGGACGGCTGAGCGGGGTGGGGGGGCCGCCGGGGCCGCCGTCAATAAAGGCGGTGGGAGCCCGGTGCCGGTGCCCGGTGCCGGTGCCCGGTTCCCCCGCGCTTCCGCCTTCGAAGTCGCCCTTCGTGGTCGGTCTGCGCTTACTGGCCAACGCGCGCGTCGCTCAGAGCGTATCAACCAATCGGCGCAGCCGCGGTGTGCGTCGCCCAATGGTTGCTCAGCACGGGGAGTGTTGGGGGGGG
>VZTV01105232.1:9036-49862 GCA_013400875.1 Anhinga rufa | reverse complement strand
GGCCTCACCGGTGCCTCACACCTCCCAGCACATCCTGCCGTTTCCAGTTCTCGTGAATTAGGAGTAAACCAGAGGAGGGACAAAGAGCAAGGAGAAGTTAATGCGCTTTTTAAAAACACCTAGTTACCAACCCTCTGGATGGCCAGCTGTTCTTCTCTTTGGGACATGACTCTGTGCTTGGCGCCACGAGAGGTGGGCTTCACATTTCCACTCCCCATCGATGGCAAAGCAGGCCTCCCATCGCTGGGTCCATCTCGAGTCCTCTTCTTCCTTTCCGGCAGTCTCTCGGGAGCATTTGCCAGCAGCGCTACTCCTGGAAGAGTGTAAAACCATTAGCTGCAGGGAAAAAGGGCTGTCATCCCTTTGATGACAAGGCAGAGCGTTTTCACCAAGCAGGAATCCCAACTGCTATTTACACCTGGAGTCAGGCGGGCAGGGCTAGTTACGCAGGGACTTCAGACATGTCATGCTTGCTGAGGCAAAGCTTAGGGAAAAAAAATAAATTAGGGAGAATCTTTCTTCCAGGAAAAATGTGTTTGCAGCTAATTCCCGCTGCCTGATGGTGTGCACAGAGCGGATATTCCACCAGCACAGAGATCCTTCTTCTTTATGTTGGCTTATGCCACCAAATGATGTTGGCCAGATCGATTCCAGCCCTCAAAACACCAGAGAAACAAGCACTGGTTTTGTGTTTAGGAACGCTAGCCAAACTCAGAGAGGGGCACACCTGAGTCCTGCATGCAGACTCACCCACATCTGCGTGTTTCAGAGCTCCGACGTCGTTGGTCCCATCCCCACACATAAGCGTGACGTAGCCCAGGCTCTTCAAAGTAGTGATCACAAACTCCTGCAAAAAGAAAGGCGGTGAGGATCGGCAGCCTGCGCGTTCCGATACGCTGCAGCCCGGGCTGGGTTACACGTCTTGGTCAAGTGCTTCTGTTCTGCAGGAACTCGCTGGCCTCGCACCCAGACTCCAAAACCGTCACCTTCAGGCTCTGTTTCAGGAACGCAGAGCTAGAACAAGCTCCGCGGGCTCAGGACTCTTTGGGATAACAATGCGGCACATCCTGAGCTCTGGTTCTTGCTTCCTTCTGGTTTAAATACTGGGAGAGGTTACGCTGCTTTATTTGAAAACAGCTTCAGCATTAATCGTGCTAGCATCTATGTGGCTCCCAGGCACCACATGAGCCTGGCTGGGGACTCTGCTAAAACTGGATTTTACCAGCAGCTGAAATCTCTCACCTTCTGCTTTGGCACAACTCTGGCAAACACCTGGATATGCGGTATGAGTTTCAGCAGCTGCTGCCTGTTCACAGACTGTAGGTGTGAGAGACCTTCCCCAGTTACACACAGGTCGTATTGCTGTGTCAGCTCTTGCAAGGAGGTTGGCAAGATTGGGAGCACGACAGCACCGTCGATGGACTGCCACTGCCAGCTGGAGTCTGGAAAGAGAAGCACGAGTTTGACAGGAGCGTGCCCTGCGAGGTGCCTGGCTGTGAAAAATGCTCCCAGCCAGCCAAGAGATGCTGACCCCGGTGTCTCCAGCCCCTCAGCATTACAGACCCAAGGCCTTCCACTTCTCAGGACATGCCCACCTCCCATCTAGGTACGGTCTTTATGTGGACCCTCCTTCCCTGCAGCCAGTGACGCGGCTCTCAGCTTCCCTGGATGGCCTCCAAACCTGAACCTGAACCTTCCAGCTGCCGTTATTTGTGTTATTTTGGTGCTCAGATAGCTCAGGTTAGGAGCTGGCAGAGGAACGTATGTGGCTTAGACAGTACTCCAAGCCAGAGAAGAGGGGGGCGAAAGACAGAGGGTTATCTGGGATTCTGGAAAGCAAGTCATTTCTTTTATCGGCACCAAGCAGCAGTGCTAATAGCATGTGGCTAACTTTGATACAATGCCCCAGCAGGATTTTGGCTGTTTCCTCCAAAACACAGAGCCACTTCCCGCACGGGGTCAGTTACCTTTGCTCACAGGAGGCTGCAGAATGAGGGTGTGCTCCCGCTGGAGGAAATGTAGCTCCCGAGCCACATGGCAGGCAGTGAGAGGATTGTCTCCTGTTATCATCACTACCTGAGGGGAAAGCAGGAGGGGGCAAAAATCAATTCTGGGTAGACAAGCAGCACTTCACAGCGAGTCTTCTTTATGCTGAAAGGACTTCTGCCTAGCTCAGATGCTGGTGACGCTCCCTGTGAGATGCAGCTCTGTGCAGCACCCTGCAGAAAGGTTTTCTCTCTGGGCCAGGGTAAATCCCACCCAAAAATAACATCACATCCACAACGCCTCCCTGCCTTCACCATGGGGAAGCCTTTGCCCTTTCTCCACAGAGGCTTCTGGTACTGAAATTCCACATCCCAAACGCCATGGCTACCAGGATAGGGTGCTGCTGATGCTTACATGGTGTGATGCATTCTGGATCTCCCTGATGACGGATTTGGAGTCAGCTTTGAGAGGACAGGAAACCACAATGAATCCAACAAACCTAAGATCACACTCCAAAGCTTCACGCTTCATCTCTCTCACCTGCCAAAGCAAATCAGCAAACAGAGCGTTACCTGCTGCTCTGTCGCAGCAATCTTGTTTTCTAACTGGTGCTTCCTTGCAATGGAAGCATCACTAGAAACACAGCTGGTGCCCTGAGATGCATAGGGTGACCCTGGACAGTGCCCAGTTGCTCTAGAAGAAAGGCTTTTTTGGCACAAAGCTCCGCAGAGACAGCCCTGAAAACAATTACACGTGCCCATCCCCGCATAAAACCAGGTTTGCGGCCAAGTTCAGTGTTAAACCTCTTCAGCTGCTACAAGGAAAGAGTTGACCCTGCTTTAGGAACAGGGAAACACAAGTATCGATCAATGATGTGCAGGAATTCAAAGCTGGGAGCACAACGCAGAGGCTGCGCTCTTCCCAGGAGACCCAGATCGTAAAAACAACACGGTTACAGCAGCTTTGGGTAACCACAGAAGAGACCCACCCCTCCTTCCGGCTCACACCTCTGTTTCCTTTAACAGGTGCTCGATTTCAAGGCTTAAAAAGACAGATATACCTGCTGGTGAGTGAGGTGCCCCAGTTCTTTGTAGCCAAGGGCCAGCACTCTTGCCCCCTCACGTGAAATTTCCGTGTGGACAGCGCGATAGTTGCTTGGGCACTGAGACAACTAGAAGAGGTGTGGGGAAAAGCATCGTATTAATACAGTTTCAGACACAATTCAGTAGCATGTTTCAGTATTTCACATTAAATATGCAGACAGGGGAAAGAGGCACGTTTGGGAGGGTCCCTCACTATCAAGGGCAGAGTGGAGGTCCCCCAGATTTATCCCTCTGCTGTAAGCAAAAGCAACAGGGCCAGGAATGCATATGGTGAGATATTCAGATATCACTGGGATTAGCCTGAAACTCCCCAGTGAAGTTTGTTTTCAGGCACGGGTTCACTGTGCTCTTTTTGCAGGGTGAAATCCCTACGTCCTTCAGGTTCCAGACTTAGCAGGGACAAGCAGAGGTGTAAGGGGAGGAGCACACGTGCTAGAAAAGGCCCTTCCTCTCCTAGAGAGATGCGCTCACCATTTTGTGCAGCGTCTCTGGGGCCCCTTTCACAGCTGCAATGTAACAGAGATCAGTCGAGCCGATCTTCTCGTACGACGCCAAGACAGACATTCTTTTCAGGGCACTGGCAAAATGAAAGCGCTGGTGAATTTTCAGTCCCTGAGTTTTAATACTTCTGGGGAAAACTTTCTCATCTGGAAACAAACAGATCAGGAAATCCTGAAAGGTTTCTCGGTATCAAAAGCAACATCCCTCCCTTTGGGTCCCAAAGGAACCCACAGGTCACCGAGATCATATGAATTTCCTCTCCTTAGATACAAGCGTACAGAACTGGAAATTCTGGTGCCAAGAATTAAGGGATAGAACTCTGATCAGAACACCTACGTGCATTAGTACAAACAGCTACGCAGCAGGTTCAAGGTGCATTTATAGCATATGGTATTATCCCAGGTAAAAATCCAGAGGCAAAAACTACAACAGCATGGGTTTCAGTGGGATAAGTATACAGTATTTCTGGAAGATTTCTACCTGTGCATGCAAAAGATAAGAAAGCAGAGCAGAAAGCCTCCAGAGAGACTGCCCGCAGACCATGCCAAAACCCACACCGTCATGTTTTCACTACTGCGATCTGCACTAGTCACGCCCTGATTTTACCCAGTCTGTACAATGAGAACTAAAAGAGACCAACCTGAGCATGCCAGCTGCAGAACGCAGTATCTGCAGTCCTGAGAACAAACTTCTACGATTTGTTGTCCCTCAGACATACAGTGCAAGGATTTCCACTGCCCCAAACCAGTTCCTGGGATCATACCAGATGGGATTCACTCCTTGCAGAAAGCTGGCATGAGGCATGGGAAATCTCCAGAGACTAGACAATTTCATGCTCAGAACTGACAAAAACAGTGTTATCATTGTCACCCCCCCCTCCCCCCAAAAAAAACCCACCTCACAGCCCGCAGCGTATGTAAACAGGGCTCAGGTACCAGCCAGGGAGGAGCTGGAAAGAGTTTTTACCTTTGGTCAGGGTCCAGTCGACAGCCATCAGCATCGCCTTCTCCAATGGATCTCCCACCAGCGTCCCATCATCCAGCTGCACAAGCGAGTGGCAAGTAGCAATCGCTCGGTGGGTTTCTACAGGAATGTCAGATACCGGTGTCACTTCCTTCCCATCCCTGCAGCATGAAAAAGACTGCCCATGTTAACAGACGCCATTCACATATCTCGGACAAATTCTGGAATTTTTCCCAGCCAAAAATTCCTACTCTAATACAATAAACAGTGGAGCTTCTCATGGTGAGATCAAAGCCATAGGAAATCTGGCGCTGCCTCAACTGCAAACAGTGCCAGAGCCCATAATTTTTGCCAGACCTCCAAAGCAAACCTGATTCAAGCAGAACACTCGAAGCAGAGGCCTGAACTAACGCATTTAAGTAGAATCAAAGGACTCAGACGTCTCTCTGCTGCGGCATCTAGCCTTCAAGCACAGTTCATTATGGCAGTGGAATGAGAAGACAGGATGCTACTGCACAGAGGTGCGGCAACGATCTCAGTCACATAAAAACCCTATGCAAGAAGTCCCCCAAGACGCCTAAATTCACAAGTCCTGAGCCTGTACTCGTTGCCAGAGACCAACAACCCTCTCTCCTTCCAGCTCAATCCACTACTTTCACTCTCTGAATCCCCGATTATCTTCTCTTCCCCACTGGAATGCAACTTCACTTGTGCCAGAGGAGTTCCCACAGCGCCCAAAGCCCAGAGCACTGCAAATCATAGAACAAAAATCCCCCAGCACCTACCTGAGCCCCGCTACTCCTCTCACTACAAGGTGATCGCTGGTTAACGTGCCAGTTTTGTCAAAACAGCAAACTTGAACTTTGCCTGCAAAGGGGATGCGGAAGGGCTCCGTACAGTACACATCTAGAAGAGAAGAGAGGAAATTCTGTGAGAGGTTAGCTACAACAAAGGCAAGACAGGATGCTCAGCGGCTTTTATCACAAGACAGGAGCTGAGAACCAACATGGTTCTCAGCTAGAGTTAATGAATCCTGAACTCCTTGCTTCTGAGTTTCTGTGGCATTTGAAACCAGAACAGACACCAAGTTGTAGCAGTGATGTAGTCCAACGCAGAAGCCATTGACCTCCCTATGCCATATATAGGAACCTGCTCAATGCAGGACCGCTGAGCAAGCAGTCTTTCATATGAACATATTCCCTCCTACCCTTGATTTAGGCCCCACTTCAAAGCACACACCTCCTAAGTTCTTTGGGGTTTAAACCCCCTCATATACCCCAGCTCCAAAACCCATACTGTCACTGTGTAGAAACTGAGGACGCTACAGTAATTTCCCACCCATTTCCTCACAGTTCCAGACACAAGAAAGCAGCCCTGTTTTTGTTTCTGTGTTTAGGCTTGATACTTACAGAGCTTGGCCAAGGCGATGAGGGAGGTGTTGACAGCCAGAGAGAGCTCAATGGGAAGTTCAGGTGGAACGACTGAAGTCAGTATTAAAGTACACTCCAGGAAGAGCTTGTAACGGTTCCTGCTTGGATCCTTGGTGCCTAGGGAATGAGACAGGAGACCTGTATATCTCCTCATCCTCAGGCTGCATGCCCCCACAGAACTAAGATGAGTACCACAAAGAAGCTCACCTACCTAGGAAGGGCTGTGGGAGGGCAAGAAAAGCATCCAGAATGCAGTGTGGGCCCCTACACTGAAACACTGGCGCAGCCCAACCCTGCTATTGTAACTCTCAAATTACGTCAACTCTCCTTCCCACAAGCTTTGGTACAAGTCCTGTGTAGAGACCTGGAAGAGGCAAGAAGAAATCTCACCTTCAATCCAGACGTATGCTGCAGCAGCAATGGCAAAGACCAGCAGGAACAGGATGAAAATGAAGGTCTCTAAGTTATTGGCTGTCACTCTCTTCACCCCAAAGAGGATTGTACGTAGCAATTTCCCCTGAGAAGAACAGCCTTCAGTGCAAGAAGCTATCTCTGCCGCATGCAGTAGTTTGTTAAAAATATTTATGAAACCCAATTTTAAAATTACACTCTGGTGTTTTGGTGCCAGAGCCTGAAAATTATTCCCGCTTCTGTGGTCCTCTTAGTAGGCAGCAGCCTAGAGTCACCCGTAATTAATCTCGTTGCTAAGTCACTGAAGTTGATGATTGCTTTGAAGCAGTCTTCAATTTTCAACTGAAAAAGCTCGTATTCACATCTCTAGTCTCTACAAATACACTCAATTGCCTTTTTCCAACAATTTTCATTACAGAAACAGGGCTAACTGGGAGCTGAAGTATGTGGATAGTGTGGGTAGTCACAACAGGAACCCCAAATCGGACTTCCCAGGCTTCTGCATCAAACATCAGATTACTTATGTGACGCGCAGAGAGCAACCTTATTTATTCCTCTTCCAAACAAACAAGGAATTTTAATGCCCTTGTTTACCCAGATTTCTATCTGCAGTACTTCCCTACTTCATAAGCATTTCCTTACAGCGAAGCGCTGAACGACACAACCAACATCATCGACAAGACAGAGGCGTGAAGGCACGTTCACATCTTACCTGAGAGGTGTTGAAGCCAGTCCTCAGAGCATAAGCCACACACCCATTATCGACAGCTGGAACAGGAGCAGGAATGAAGACAGTAAGCTTAGTGTAAATCTTTTATAGGCTTATCACAGACAGAATACACTTGAAGCTACACCCTCCTCTCACTTACAAGGGGACGTCGTCAACTTTAATAGAATATCACAGCAGTCTAATAATCACAGCAAACCGTTAGTGGCAGGGCCAAGGAGACTGACCCAATGACGCCCTCCAGAACCATAGAATCACTAAGGTTGCAAAAGACCTCGAGGATCATCAAGTCCAACCGCCAACCCAACACCCCCAGGCCTCCTAAACCATGCCCTGAAGCGCCACGTCCGCACGTTGTTTGAACACCCCCAGGGATGGTGACTCCACCACCTCTCTGGGCAGCCTGTGCCAATGCCTGACCGCTCTTTCGGTAAAGAGTTTTTTCCTAACATCCAATCTAAACCTCCCCTGATGCAGCCTGAGGCCATTTCCTCTCGTCCTATCACTAGAAACTTGGGAGAAGAGACGTCATCTCTTCAAAGAGACATCTCAAGAAGTTGCGTCAAAGCCATTTAAAATAAATCTCTGGGTATATGACATGCCCTCTCAGAGAGAATTTGCGCAGGTACATACGTTTCAGCCCTGTGCTGGCTTTCTGGGGCGGGATGTGCTGCACCACTTTTGTTCCCCCAAATATGATGTGTAGGCGGGAATCCGTCTGCATGTCCAAGACGTGCTCCGGACTCAGATCCTCCACAGGCTCCTGCAGGGCAACGTTCAGGTCTCAGATTCACGGCTACCAGCAAGCACAGTTCAAGTGTTCCTTTCTGTTCTTATCCCACAAGATGTTCTCAGCTTCACTTCAGCCAAAGGTGGCCTGAACTGAATCCAGACCTTATCATGCCATTCAGCTCCCGATTGGTCTGGGTTTAGAGCCTGGCATCTGTGGAAATTCTGGTTTCGGGGGACCAGCTCACCGTTGGCATGCTGAATTCAGCAAGGGAGGCTCTGCAAGCACTACTTTATCATCTTTAAGTCACCCACTAGCACAAAAAGAAGGAAGATTCAGGGTTTTGAAGTGCTTTACACTTATTCCTCCTCCCACCTCTACCCAGCCAAAGGAATCCAGACTGGGGAATGTGTAGGAGGGCGATGCCATGCCCACACGATGCAGTTCAGCCCCAAAGGCTGAAGAAATTGCCAGGCAAACCAGACATTTCTGTTTCTCATTTACCAGAGCCCATCAATCACTGATAGGGAGCCAATAACAAACAAATCAGGTTGCCCAGGCCAGCATTCACACAAAGAGACTAATCTGCACTTGCAAATGCTGCAGTGGCTTGAAATGTTTTGCTTTTCCAGGCTGCAACAAAGGGACAGCGCAGAGGACGTTTCACACGGACCTTCATCTGTGGCACAGACTCTCCCGTCAGCATCGCTTCATCTACAATACACCTTCCACGTAAGAGCAGCACGTCACACGGCACTAGATTTTCATGAGGAGATCGGCCTGCAATTAATACATTAAAACTGAGAGGAAGCTCAAAGACAGAAGCGACTATTGTTTGGCTGTTTGTCTGGCAGGGCACAGTCTCCTTCAGTTTAGCTGAGATACAGGAGATTCCTAAAGCTTCAAACCTCCCATGGGCTGCCAAGTCTACCACAGCACGTACCCACTCAGCATTGCCAAGAACCGAAAGGGTTTGAAGGTTGTCAGGTCGCTATCGAGACCAGGAAAGTTTAAAATCAAGTCACTTAGTTCTCACTGCTGTTCAGGCTTCAAAGCCTGGGATCACATCCCAGAGTAATATGAGTCTAAAAGGGAGAGCAGGGTTGACAGAGATCCACCCTTCCCCGTTCTGTTCTAGGAAGATATTGTCAGGAGGAAGGGAACTCTTCATCTTCACAATCCGAAGCTTTAGAATTTGAGGCCAGTTTACCTAGGCATTTACCTTTCTTTAAGACAGCTAGCAGATCTAAGAGATCCAGCCCAAGGATTTATCTCTTGGACCCTTCAGTTGTGACACCTACGAATCAAAGTCCTCAAAAGCACCGAACAAGACTGTTAGATTTTTATGCCTAGTTCAATTTAATGAGCAACTTAACGTGCTGGAAGGGATCCGATTTTAAACAGGCTTTTGATTACAACTGTCATGCAAGTCATTACCAATAGAAACGATATCCCCTGGAATAATCTCGTCACTGGAAATGGGGCGCCACTTGCGGTTTCTGTAAACCTGTAAGAAAAAAAGCGCGCCTTCAGAAGCCCCGCATGCATCCAAGAAAGGACCAGAGGAAAAGGATGGGAGAAAGCAAAACAGCTAAAAGACAGCTACATCAAAAATTTAATGCACTCTGGTTCTGATTACCTGGATCATGTATGGCTTGTTGCCCATTTTTCGAATCTCCGACATATTCCTCATTTGCTGCTGGACCAGAGAAGCTTCAAATGCAACCAACATGGAGAGGGTAAAAACACTGTAGTACCAGTATTCATCCAGGCACCACAAACCCACGCAGAACACCTGTGGGGAGAACATGACAGATAGAAGTTGTTCTAATCTCCCTCAAAAAACAAAAGCCTTCCATCTCTAGGAACTTTTTTTTAAGTTAACTTGGTACATTTAATTGTAGGAAGCCAGAAAACCAGAAAAATCACAATAACTCATTAGGGAGAAACAGGGCACTCCCAGAAGTAAAACCAATATTACGGTGCAAGGACAGCATCTACTCCTGATTTTAGAAAGCTGCCAGCTGATTTACGGCTCTCAAGCCAAGACTGGAAGGAATTTTCTCATTTTTTATCAGGGAGAAGTACTTACAGCTCTTTTTGTTTCTTTATTTTACCTGAAAGACGAAGAACGGAGCTGTAGCTCTTTCTTTAAAGAGTTCCAAGAACTCGGGCACCACCATCTCAGCCCTGGGAAAGAATTGAATCCTTGTTAACCTAAACATTCCCGATTCTCAGCAAAAGCCCAACCCAAAAACCACCTGCAGCACCAGGTTGTACTCCAGAATGTCCACAATCTCCCTATTTTCAATGACTTTGCTTCAATTAATTTGTTGTATGCAATTAATTTCCATCTATAGCCCGCCCTGGAGAAAACCGCTTGGTCCGATACCATTCTAGGTCCTTAAGGGAATTGGAAGCAAGTGCCGGGAGTAATTCAAATTTAAAAAACAGGACTAGAGCTGTGGTTCGAAACCGTTGCTCCTGACACACCGGGATACTTCGGCAAAGAGAGATCTGCGCCTGGAAAACTTACTTGTTGGTACCATATTTCTTCTCAGCTGCTCGGATATCTTTGTCCTCCTGATAGCCTCGGGCATTCTGGTAGTAACAAAGGGGATGTTCCACAGGGAAAGCTACAGGAAGAAAACGTTTCTTGCCGTCCATCTCATACGAGTATTTGATTTTCTGAAATTCAAAGGACAGAGCCTCCTGCCCATCCTCACCCTGCAGAGAGGGGGGGGAAAAAAACCCATGTTGAACACACAGCAAAGGTTTCACTCTGCACATCATCTGGCCTGAAGAAAGAAACCCCAACCCCTCACATTTTTAGTTATTGTGTGATTCTGCTTGTGCTACACGCACCAGGAAACACCGTGCAATCTTTAACATCCCCGCTTTTGACTGACTGCAGCCGAGTTTCCCCTAATTACTTAAGGTAAAAGCTAACAAACTGTAGGCTGACGGCACGATACAGCAGTTCCCCGGCGCATGACAAATGCCAGTTCTACTTCCGACAGCCGCCTCCTTACCTGGTCTCTGTGGAGCGGCACTAGTTCTGCCGATCCGTTATTTGGGGTTGGCACAACTTTAGCCAGTGTGGCTTTCTTAGGACACGGTTCCTGAAACACAAACAAGACACGCTTCAGGTTCTGCGATCCGTTTTACGAATTTCAACGAGTCGGGAAGAATCCTTGCCGGACTGCGTTAAGACACGCGGAGAAATGAGCTCTTTGCAGCCTGGTGCTTTTGCGGAGCCATTGTTAGAATTAAAGACATTCTGATTATGGCAATCCATCCCCCAAATTGCACCCTACGAAGGAATTATATTCAGTACTTCACGTGCAGTTAAGACATATATAGCTGCCGCTAAGTCACGGTTACAACAGCGGCTGCAAAAACGGCAACCGGCCGGTCCCCTGCCAAAAGACGGAACAATCGACGCCAGCGAGGGCAGTCGGCCCCTGCCCTGAACACGCAGCTCGCCCCAGGCCGCCTGTGCACAGGCACGCTGCTGGACTCCCCGACACCGCTTCGGGGCTGAGACCTGTGCTGAACCACCCCCCTCCTTCCCCACTGCCAGCTCGCAGCCACGCCGCCCCAACCCAGCTACAGGGAGAAGCGTTTCCATGCAAAGCGTCCCCCCGCGCCCGTCACCACCCCCCTCATCGCGCCTTCATGCGAAGCTCCCTTCCCTGTGTGGCTGATGCGGCTCTGCCACGTCGTAAGCTACACCCCCGCGCCCTCAGCCGCCCCCCGCCCGACAGGAGAGCCCGCGGGGAGCGGGCAGGAGCCTCCCCGCGCTGCTGGGCGGCAGCCCCGGAGGGTTCTCCGGTGTGGCCGGCACCGGAGCCCCGGGACTCACCCGGACGCAGGTGAGGGCGCAGTGAGCGTGCACCGACCACAGCCCCGAGAGCGCCGTCAGCAGGTGGATGACACCGATGGCGGCGAGGGCCAGCAACGCGGCCTCGGGGGGCGCGGGCCCCGCTCCCGGTCCGCCCTCTTCCTCCTCTGCCGCCGCCGCCGCCGCCTTCCCCCATGCCGCCCACACTCGCGGTCCCCACAACCACAACCAGGCCGGGTAGAGCCCCGCCACGAAAGGCAACACGGTGCCGTGGAGGAGCCGCGGCCGCCGACGGTAAAGCGTCACCGACGAGACCAGCTCGTCCACGGGACGCGGAACCGGACCGGCCTCCGCCATCTTCTGAGAGACCGCAACGGCCCACTTCCGCTTCCGGTGGTTGGAGGGAGGGGGGAAAGCGCCCGGCGCCTGCGCAGTGGGCAGGAGGAGCCACCTCCCGCTGCTGCGCATGCGCAGCTCACACCCCCCGTGGATCCATGCACACGCACAGCGGTATAGCGGCGGCTGCGCATGCGCACATCGGCATAGCGGCCGCCGCGCATGCGCAGAGCCGTAGTACCGGTGGGCGCTCCGGTGGCGGCGGCATGTGAGTAGGCGGCGGCGNCCCCCCCCCCCCCTTTCCCCCGTTAACTTTGCTGTTTCCCCTCAGGCAGGCGGCCTTGGAAATCACGGCGCGTTACTGCCGCAACGAGATGGAGCAGTACGGGCGGTGCGTGGCCGCCAGCCCGGCCTCTTGGCAGCGCGACTGTCACCGGCTCCGCCTCAGCATGTCCCGTTGCGCCGCCGCGCAGTGAGTGAGGGGAGGGAGGGATGGGGCCGGGCCGCAGGAGGGTTGGGCCCGTCGGTCGGGCCGTGCGGCTCCCCCGGGAGCTGAGGGCCCGGTGTCATCCCGCAGCCCGATCGTGCAGCAGATCCGCCAGGACTGCGCGGAGCCATTCGCCGCCTTCGAGCAGTGTCTGAAGGAGAACCAAGCCTCCGTCACGAACTGCAGCGACCACGTCAACGCCTTCCTGCTCTGCGCCGACCAGGTGAAGCTCTCCACGTGAGGTGAGTGTCGGGCTGCGGAGCGGGGCCGCTTTCCCTCAAGCCCTGCGGTCCAGAGCCCTCCTACTGGCAGCCATTCCACCCGTCTGCTCGGGAGCTGCTTGTTTAAACAGCCAGAGCGGAATAATACAGCCCAGAATACACGTAGACCCGTGCATTTCTCCCACCCGCCTTCCCTTCCTGTCTCTGTAAAGTCAGACTTAGCCTTCCCCAAAAAACACAGAGCACGGGACGTATATCTAGGCTAAAAGCGCAGTAATTCATTTGACATGGGCTGTAAGCGATGTGCGTGTGGCTGTTACGGACACGAACGCAACAGCATATTTCTCCGAATGGGTTGATCGTTCTCAGTGTCGCACTAAGCCGATACCCTGTGGCAAAAGGCTCTGGGAGGAAAGTAATCTTGCTGAGGTAAAGTTGTGAGTTTTGGTCAAATCTGTTAATCAACCTGGTCGTCGGTTTTGTACCGTAAAATATACGGAAAGGTTTTGTTGGGGTAGGTCAGCTTGCAGCGTTCTGCTAAAGATCTCGTAAACATCGATGGAGCAAGGATAAAGTACGTAACGTGTTAGTAAGCATCTAGAAATCACCTGAACGTGACATACTCCTATGACCTGGCGTCGCAATCTACTGTACCTCATAACTAGGGTGCTGCATACGCACGGAGCCTACCTGATGCTTTTATTTGTGCTGTTTTTCCATAGGGGAGCCTTGGAATTAAAATTCATCTTCAGGAGTGGAGTCTTTCTGTACTCTGGAGTATCGTTCCAATGCTTGGTTGGGTTGGCTTTTCCCCTCTGAAAAACGAAGCTCAGCCCTGCGATGTGGTTTGCTTGGTTCTGGCCACACTAGGCTTGTCTCCAGCGGACGGTTGGACTCTGACTGGGATGTCAGAGTGTTCCTGATCCGTTGGCACTGGTGTGCTGATAAAGCTGGGTTTTGGCTGCTGAGTTGCCTCTCAAACTTTTATCAGTAAATAAATTACAGAACTGCGTTGAAGCGACACCGAAGGATCAGCAGCAGCCTGCAGATGTGCTTGAATAAGAACGGAAAGCTAAAATCAGCCCTTACCTCTTTTTTCTGTGGTCTGTATTCTTCAAGAGTTCCTTTGATAATTAAGCAAAAAATTCTCCTTTGTCCCAATAAAAATCCAAACCCACTTTTCAAGATCCAAAGCCGGCTGTGGCTTTTCCCACTGATGATGGAAGCTGCAATCTGAGCTGGACCAACTACAGGGACATTTCTTTGACTGTAAATGTCCCGGTTTGACCCACTTGAAAACATCCTGCGCAGCTCCCAATTTGGGGGATGCTGTGAGGGGTTGTAGCCCCGGGCCTTCTGCTGGTTTAGAACAGCAGAGGGAGTCTTCCCACCGGCGGAGACGGCAAAAAAACTGCGGACTTCCGAGTGCTGACTGCTCTATCGACAGCGCAACAGAGATCTTCCAGTGCAGGGGGCGGGGGGGGACACCTCTGTTCTTACACAGGGGAACAAAGAGCCCAGCTTTAAGGAGGGGTTGTTTCTGGGCTGTAACTAGTGGGGAAAAAATTAAAACAAGAAGCAATAGATGGTCTAACGAGGAGTGGATTAAGACCCGGGGCTCAGGAGATCTGTGAGCGCTTCTGTTGAGGGAGAGCTTTGGGGTGCTGCAGTCTAGGAGCTGTGGGTCTGTTCCCGTGTGCCGTGCCTGAAAACACTGTAGGTCTGTTTAATGTGCTGTGTGTTAGTGGGACTGAGAACCTCTCCTGGGAGAAGCTTAAACCTTGGAAAAATCCTTTGGGGTACTCGAGACCGGGTATGAGGAAGGAGAAATGAGCTTCTACGACCTAGTTATACAAATGCAGCTTCAGAGGAACAGCTTTGCTGCTGTCCGGAGTAGGAGCTTGGCCTTCCAGAAAAGTTACAGAGAACCAAACCCCAAAATTTTCCAGACGCGTGGAGGGAGCAGATGACACGCAGAAACCATTGTGTACTGCGCCAGCAGAGTCTTTGTCTGAAAGTACAGCACAGCTTTGCTGTGTTTGCGAGGGTTTTTTTTGTACCTCTCGGAGAGGGTGAGGCATTGACCGGGAAACTTGGCTTCGACCTGGTTCCCAGGGGTTCATACCCCCTTTCTGGGACACATTAATCCTTACTCGTCTTTCAGCCAGGCGTAAGTCCAAGCGTTCGCATTTGAGGCTGTGTGGTGGTTGGCAAACATCGCTTGCGTTTTCCAGTTGGGCAGAGTTTAACTCCTTTGGGTAGAGGGACGGCAGATTTAAGTCGATCTCCTCCAGTTTCTAGCGGAGCCCAAATCACAAAGCTGGCTGTCGGCATCGCTGGTGTCTGTCTCACAGAGGTAGCCGCATTTCAGCAGTGATGGGAATGCAGGGAGATGCTGGGGTCATGTCTAAAAACATATATGCACTCTTGCAGAGAACTCTGTTTCCTTTTATCAAATGCTGTGCATTTAAAACGTAAAGAGCAGTTTTATCTTCTGGCAGAAAAGTTGGGAGAAATAGGGGATGGTAGCTTTGCTTCAAAATTAATTTAGAGAGGGGGCAAGTGCTACCAGAAAAGGAGGAGAAATCTATTTTTAGTGAATCTTTTGAGTTTTATTTATACCAGGCAGCACCCCATTAGTCATAAATGTCTGTGGTGTGAATAGCTTTATTAAGGATGCTGTTATACAGGAGCGAAGGTGCTTTACATGTTGTTGACATTGTATTGAAATGTCAGCCTGTCAGCAGAAAAGCCATTTTTCATTATGTTTAAGGTGCACTGGGCCCCCTCTTAAGCCCAGTTATGCCTCCTCCTTCTCAGGAGCCTGAGCCACTCTATTATTACTTGCTCTAACACATTAACCACTGAGCTGCCAGACACTTGCCGTTGTCATCGATGAGCCAAACTCTCACAGGGTTCAGTTAACGTGTTCCTAGGGAGAGGAGGAGGATGCTTCACCCTGTTTCTGTGTGCAATCGAGGGGAGAGACGCTTTCTGAGACAATGTTAGGCAGCTGCAAGTTTTATTCTGAATAAAGAACGTCCTCGTACATCTTTCACTGCGCGTGTAATGTAAATGTAAAAATAACTTCGCGTAGCAGGGAATGACGGAACCTTCCCATGGCGGGAAGTATTGTGGTGATGGTCACTCCCTGAAATGTTGCCTTCCTCAGTTTACCAGCTCCCTTGGAAGAGTTTCTGGATTAAATCGACTCGTAGCCCTGGCAAATTTGGCAAATTCCTTTGTGAAAAGTGAAAGGAGTACCAACCGTTTTCTTTCCTTCAACTGGATGTGCCAGGTAATGACTAGGGGAAGCCGGGGAGTATTCTCTTGCTTTCCTCTTAGCCTTGAAGGAATCTGTAGCTATATGTGTGGTACTGCGTGATTAATCAGTTTAATTCTCACTTAGGCAGAGGGGCCTAACGCCTCTTTAAGCGAGCAGCATGGAGCAGGAGTTCTGCAGCTCTTTCTTTTCTTTCTAACTGCATAGGTTACCTGCTCTTGCCGGCTGCTGGAATAAAATCGGAGTGACACTTAGAGCTATTTCTGGCATTGACAAACATAAGGGAAGGGCTGCTGTGGATCTGACTTGCTTGGATGCATGGCAGCAGCTGGAAATAAGGCAAAGCCATATACAGAGGGTGAGCGAGCATCCCTGTGAGTGTCGGGAAAAGCTGGTATTTCCAAATCCAGCTGTTGTTTTTTTGGTCCTGTCACTGGAAATATTTAGCGCTAAAAGCTAAAAGGAGCATCGGTTGCTCAAGTATCTTTCACAAGGTGTAAACTGGCAAGGGAGAGCTCTGAGAACCTGAGAAGGAAACAGGAATTAGGACCCCAGGAAGCGTTCTCTTCATTTCTTTTACCAAAGGATTATGATACTGTCTTGTACCTCTTCGTTTGATTAGGACAGGCGCGTGGAAGCGAGTGCGGGAAGCTGTTAGGGCAGTTGCCGGCATAAAGCTAAACACGGGGAAAAAAGTCCTCGGGCAGTCAATCAAACTGGTAGGTTCAGCTCTATCTCCAAAGGCTGCAAAGAGATTCAGCTAAATTAATGCCAAGTGGCTGAAATCAATAAGCGAATAAGCCTGTATTTCCCAGAGTGGGAGACTTGGCGGGGGCGGGGGGGGAAGACTGAGAGCAGGATTTGGATAGATTGGTCCTCTCACATCCTCCCAAACACAAACCAGGCCAGAAATAAATACTAAAGCCCTGCAGTACCAAGGAGAAGAACCCAAAGAAGCATGTTCTAAGATGGTTGAGAGCTGTTAAGAAAGCAGTGTCAGGCTTGTGTAGGCGTTCTTGCTTGGGAATTAACTATTGTATTGTAAAGGATCCTTCATTCACACATTGTGTTGCTGTAGTCCTTCCGTTTCTTGTCTTCTGCCATGGGCTTTGCTGTTCTCTGCTCAATTCCACCTCCTGGTTCTCTGTTTTCTCCACTTTTAATTGTTCTCGACTCTTGTTTTCAGTCAGATGTGCGTTTTGGCTGGTGGTTAAGCAAACTGGATGTCAGGTTTTTGTTCTCTTTTAACTTACCCATTGTCTCTGTGTGGCCTTGGAAGCTAGTCATAACATGTTCTGTGTCTCTGTTTACTCCTCTCCGAAATAAATAACACCTACTTGGCTGGGGAGTAATGAGGGATAATTAATTAATGCATGCAAGGAGTCCTGAGGTCCTTAACTAAGAGAAAGCCAAGGATCATTAGGCTAGTTAATTCTCTGCTTTGTTTTTCCTCCGTTTCTTCTTGGTTTAGATCTCTCAGAATGTGAAGTTAAGTGCGTCAGGACTTTTTTCAGCCTGTTGCTTTAACTCCTGTTGATGTCACTCTTCCTTTCAAGTGGAACTTTAAAACCAATAAGGTAAATTACACACGATCCTAGAATGAGGAACTAACAAAAACATCTCTTTAATTTTTCATCCAGAAAATATTCTCGTTTTACACTCTGCTTCTCTTACTTAAAGGAACCATAAATCAGCGTGTTCCTTTGGTGTTTGCAGTCACAGGGAGAGATTTAGTGTTGCTGGCAGGCCCAGGTCTGAAATGGGCAACTGTCGAGGGCAGAGCGCTGTACGGAGCCGCATTCCATTCACACACACATTTGCTTTACTTGGCTGTCGTCCAGGTGATTTTTTTGAGTCACTCGTGACCACAAGGGAAATTGTGTGGGCAGAGGGAAGTGTTTTTCATCTCGTGGTCAGTCTGTCACCTCGACTGGCTTTTATTTGCCTTTATTCTCCTGTCTGCAACGACAGGAGAGAAACACATCTGGGCATTTCAGAGAGCAGTGGGCATTCCCAAACCCTCCTTCTCAGCAAATAAGTTGGTGTGTCACAGCCAAGGACCTGCACCTCCCTGCTTGATGGCGAGCAATTGTTCTGTCTCTTGACCGTGCAGAGCAAAAGGCGAAAGCCAAAAAGCGTGGGTCTCGCCCAAGGTGCGTGTGATTCTGTTCTTTGCTCTGCTGTAGAGCGGGCTTAGCCTCTTGCCACTATTATTTCCTCACCGGCACACATTCCCCAAGTCCTACGATAGCCGGGAGACTTAATTCACTGATGTCTATAGGTGCTTTGTGATGCACGCTGATACCCCTAGGTTGCCAAAGGGTCAGATCCCTTCTGCGCACGAACACAAAGCTACTTCTGCCTCTTGCCCCATAAGGCCCCCTGGCACTTCTGTCGCTGTCTCCCCAAGTCTCTTGTCACTGCAAGAAGACTTCCAGCTGCAAGATACGGTTGGGAATAGATTCACCTGCAGTCACTGAACTCTGATACCTGGCTGTTGATGCTAAAAGCAGCTCTATCCTTTGCCAAGAGAAGCAGCAGGACTTGCTTGGCAAGCCTGATAGCTTTTCGGGCTCTGACAGCGTTAGCTGTGATGCTTAGTGTCCACCTTTCTGCTCATTTGAGGCAGAATCTGCCCTCAAAATTGGGGAGTACCTGCAACCTAGCAGGTGATTGTTTCTTTCCTTAGCTACAGGGTATGAATCTCATCACTGGCTCTTGTACTTGAACTCTCTTGTCACCACCAGACTCCTTTGCGTCAGTAGCTCCAGGTCTAGCACAGCTCTTACACCATATTTATTTATTCACGCTGGGATTCTAGTTCCTCTTGCAACTAACTGACTCCTGCTATTGAGTTTGCTGGCTCTATTAAGGTATGAACAGCCTCCAAAGCTAGTTGCTCCTTTGCTCCAGGATACCAAGTTCCTGGGAAAAGTAACGGATGGGCCGTCCTCCTGAGGAGCCCAGACCAGCCTTCGTGGGACTGCAGGGAGCCAGCTGACTGCTCGTGCGTGCAGTTCGTCTGACTGCGCTGAGGCAAGCTTCAGATTTCCACTTACAGTTTGCTTTTTTTTTTTTTTTATTTTCAAATGTACATGCAAAAAAAACATCAGCACATCACAGCACTAGATCACAAGGAGGAGAGGGTGGGGTTTCAGTGGGTGAAGCTGGCTCTGGTATTTGGGAGAAACATCAATTTGCACATAGTTCACTGTAACATTCTCTTAAAACTTCATCTAAACTGAGACCGTCTAGTGCAGGAGCCTCTAAAAGTAACATACAGCTTTAGGAGTTTCCCCATTTCGTTTCTTAGGGGTGGATGACCACACAACAAAGGTGGGAGTCACCCAGCTGCAGCAGCTTGGTCTAGAACTTGCCTATCTGGGCAAACATATGTCATAAATAGTTGTTTCTGCGAAAGGCTCCCCCTTCTCTCATAAAAAGAAATGTCAAAGTGTCTGTAAACTATGTACACAACTGCCTTCTGGGGAGAAACATTGATACTGAGAGCAAAGGCAAGTCCAGCTACAGAACCCGGCACTGTAAACACAACGGGAAGTGACTGCACATCAGCACGTGTCACGTTCACACAGCTTTATTAAAGGGGAAGCAACGGTGGAGTGATCTTTGTAAGGGCTGTGGTTCTGATACACGTCATTCTTTATGTCAGTTCTGTAAGTAGTCGAGATGGTGAAAAATCCTGATAAAAAGCAAAATGCATCATCTCCTTTCATCCCCAAATCCAGGATTATGTAGTTCTTGGGAATCTTCCTCCATAACTGCAGATAACAAAAATTAGCCATTCCTTTTTTTTTTTTTTCCATTTGAGAGGCTACACACCTTTAAAATCAGACCGAGAAGCCTGAGGAGGCTTAGAAGGAAAACACCACATACAGAAATATCAGTCAGCCAGGTTTTTGGGTTGCACCGCTCCAGACTTGCAACTCTGGAGATCCAAGATGTAAAAATAAGTCATTATTTCCTTTGGAAGTGGTCTGCCCATTGTTCAGTTCAAACAGACAAGGGAAGGTCAGTTCTGGAGGACCGTATTCCTTCAGCTGGCATGCTGTAAGCAGGCTCATGGGAAAACCTGACCTTTCCAGGAAGACCGGCTATCCTTCACGTATATAAAGAACAAAATCCCAGACTTGGGTCTTAGGCAGGAGAATAAAGAATTTCCCTTTGGTAATAATTCAGACTTCCATTCTCTGCTCTCTCTTTCTTGCCCTTTTTGTGGGTACACATCTTAGTGCCCACCTGCTTATCATAACTCGCCTGCCTTGTGGCATGATGATGGGTAAGAGAACATGGGTTATTCCTTTCTATCCGCAGTGGAGACACCCTTTTCTCTTGGCTGAGTCCTGATGTCACCCTGAAGCGAAAACCAAATGTCACCTCTTGGATTTGAGTGACTTGCCAGGAACGCGTTGTAGGATAACGCAATCCAGTTTCTTTCTCTCATCACTTGGGAGGGGAGCGAGGTGCTAGGATGCCTCGAGTGAACCGGGAGCGCAGTCAGGGTGGGAAATCCCTCTGTGGACAGGCCTACAGAGCAAGGGCTTTCTAGCAGTAATATTTTTAGAGTAAAAGCATTTTACTTTGCTGCTTTAAAAATGGAACAAACAGAAATAAGTGTGGCTGGCAGCTGTGATTTTGTGAGAATAAGTCTTTGGCCTGTCCAAACAGGGAGTAAAACTGCCCCTTTAGAAAAAGACAGACAGACAGACATAAAGGCGATAGAGAATTCACTGTGGGTGTGTTACGCTTCTCTTGGCACCCCTGAACATGACAGAGGATAAATATTCTGTTGTTTCTTGAAGCAGATATCTGAGCATAGCCATTTCAATCAGGGGCCAAACTACTGTGCATTTCTGAGATGTCAAACATTAAAAAAACCTGTCCTGGTCCGACTGATCGACAACCGTGAAGAAAACCTCTGAAGCAGCAGTGGCATCCTTTAGAGATGCCTCAAGACCTTGGATTTTACTGTTGAAAATTAACCTTGTCCCATGAAGCTTGTATCTGGATTGGGAAATGGGGCAAAACAGCACAGCGAGCAGCTCAGCTGCAACCGAGACTTAAATAAACCGAGTCCTTGTGGGAAGGGCACCTCCTACTTCTAGGGGCAGCTCTGGTTAGCTTGGCCAGTCTTTGTTTGCAGGACATAATGCTCAAAAGCTTAAACACTGGACAAACTGCTAAAGTTACAGCTAAACAACATCATACCATCGATCTACTCGTGGCTAGAAAAAAGGAGAGAGGCGATCCAAAGTCCTTCAGGCTGTGAAAGGTCTCCATGAATTAGTGCTTATGAGTGTGGCGGACCTAGTTGCCTCCTCCGTTGTGCAGTGCTCAAGGAATGTCTCTGAAGGTCTCAGTCTTGTTTCTTCTCCCTCACCCTCGTTCTGAATTTGAAGCAGCATCCATCCGAGATACTCGTGAAGAGTCGGGAGCTTTGCTATGGTCAGGATGTGAAGTAGGAGCTCTGCATGGAGTAGAGTCGGTCAATGGGGTTGCCCACGCGGGCTTGGAGGAGGTTGGCTTCAGCTGTTGACAGCAGGCAGTCTCCCAGGTGGCTGATGCTGTCACTGTCCATATCGTGAAAAACTCCTTCTGAGTCTAGAAGAGGAAGGAAAAGGAAATGAGTGTGAATGTGGCACGAGCATGTCACGTGGGGAGCTGCAGCACAGAAAAAGGGTGACAGCAGGGCCATGTTTCACCTGGAGCCATGGTCACCCTGAGCAGGTATGAGGTGAGCCGCACACGCACGACCAGCGTTAGGCATAACTCTTTCCTCCCTCACCCAAACGTTTCACGTTGGATGGAGGTAAGACCCCAGCCTCGCTCCCCAGCACTAGCAGAGCTCAGTGCAAGGCTCTGGCCTCACCAAACTTCTGGGAAAGGCTCTGCGCAAAGTCCAGGTGTGCTGCTGCCTTCGTCAGCAGCCACAGCGGAGTTGGCTTTTCATGGCTTGGACTGCTACGTGCAGCTTTGATGCAGAGACAGGACAGTCTCCACACCGCTCTCCTACCGTAGGGGTGCAGATGGTCTCCTGGCAGCTGGGGCGGCGTCAGCCCTTGTCTGTACAAGTCTGTGCTGTAGCCGTTCTGATCCAGGGGCAGCAGCTGCTGCTGGGGGATCCTGGGGTAGGGGACCATGAGCCCATCCAGGCCGTGAACACTTGCACCGTCTAAAGACACAACCAGCGGGATGGGTTGAAGCAAAGGGTGCACAGCATGCCATGGGGCAGAGCGTTGTCACGATAATGTTATTCACGTGGCCGCAGCAATATCTGGTGGTCTAACTCCGGACCAGCACTTCACGGTACTAGGCTCTGTGCATCCATGCAACAGAAGAAAACCCGTCATCCTCTCAAAAAGAGGAGTTACGTGCTGCATCACGAGTAACCACAAGTCTTGCTGAACACTACCTACTTATTCCAGCTCGTCCATACCAATTCAGTTACAAACTTCACGCTTTTTGCTAATCTGTTCCTGCGCATGTTCTCCCTCAAACACATCCGAGTCAATCCCCTCCATCCCAGCGTGCAGCCCCCAGAGCTGTCACCGTGCACAGCAGCTCCTCACCTTCGCTGTCGTCATTGCTCTGCCTGCTGTTGCGACCGGTCCCTCTCCCGGTCCCTAAGCGAGGGTTGCCCAGCTGGTCTTGCTCCTGCTGTTGCTGCTGCTGTTGTTGTTGCCTGCGAGCAATCTTCTTCATCTGCAAGGAGACGGAGACCCCACATTTGAGGTTCTGACTGAGAGAGGAGGGGAGTGGGTTGCGTTTAACACAGCAGCGGACCACTGCTGCCTGCCTTTTGCAGAGACCAAGCACTGCCTTGATATAATCCTGCTCAGGCTCCTCTGGGTGACTCCTCTGCAGTCAATGTTCTCTGCCGTGTGAGAAACAAGGCTGACAGAAAAGGTTCTGTTATCTTTTGGGAGGTGCTATTTGCAGTTTAAAAAAAAAACAAAGGGCTTTGTTTTACTACAAAGTGAGGTTTTCAAAGCCACATATTTTCTGTTTTCACCCTTTAAGTTCTGCAAAATTAGAAATGTTTCAACTTCTAGAAGAAAGAAGTGGGAAATCCTTCTAGTCTTTCTATAGTGAGGGGGGAAAGCAAGTAGGAAAAGAGTAATCAAAAAAAAACCCAACATGAAAAATATTAAGCCCTGCAAACATCTATAATTAATCAATTTTTGTATTTCTCTTTCAGCTTTTGCTACTACTAGATACATGTTGTGGGACTAGGTACACCTCTGGATGGTCCTGCATAGCCGTTCTTCTGTTCTTCTAACCATTTTCTCTTTTTCGAAGCTATTCTACATTTCCTTTTAATTGAATGAGCGTGGGTGATATCCCACAGGTATGCAGAACCCAGCTATGGCATGGGCACCATCACTCACCTTGGCTCTTTGGTTCTGGAACCAGACCTGTACCACCCGCACAGTCAAGCCCGTCTCGGCTGCCAGGGTCTCTCTTACCTGTCCACAAAACCCGGAGAGCTGAATCAGAACTTAAGATGCACTTAAAAGGATCCAAGCCAGCAGTTGTGCTGAGTGGCCTCCTTATACCTTTCTGCAAGGTTTTGAGGAAACCTCAAACGAGGCCTTGAATGCCCGACGCTGCTGTGTGGTAAGGATGGTGCGCGGGCGCTTGGAGCGCTTGTGGTCTTTGCTCTCCTCGCTGCCTTTGCCGTGCGAGTGGCTGCCGTCTTCATCCTCGCTTTTCACTGCAATGGAAGATCAGTAGTGCTGATTCAGCAGAGAGTGGCCTTTCTGGGCCAACTCCCAGGGCAAGGATTCAGAGAAATGTGTCAGAGCTTTGCTCCTTCCAAGGTGTGGTTTAGAGCAGAAGCGCAGAACGAAGCCAGCAAAGCTCGTGGACTGAGTTGTGGCTCGGGGGAAAGCTGTCAATTCAGAGACGGAGCTGATGGGCCACCCTGGCACCCTATCATCTGTTCTATAATGATCCGTTCAGAGCAGCCCACCCAAACCCCTCCAGATCAGCCAGGTAGATCTCGGCAGCCTGGTACCCCCTTGGCTGCCTAGCACCCAGGGGAGAAGATGCTACAACCTCCACCTACCTACATCTCATAGACTCATAGAATAATTTGGGTTGGAAGGGACCTCTAGAGGTCTCTAGTCCAACCCCCTGCCGTGAGCAGGGACAGCTTCAACCAGAGCAGGTTGCTCAGAGCCCTGTCCAACCTGACCTTGAGTGTTTCCAGGGATGGGGCATCGACCACCTCTCGGGGCAACCTGGGCCAGGGTTTCACCACCCTCTGTGTAAAATTTTTTTCCTTATATCCAGTCTAAACCCACCCTCCTGTAGTTTAAAACCGTTCCCCCTTGTCCTGTCACAACAGGCCTCGCTAAAGAGATCGTCCCCATCTTTCCTATAGTCCCCCTTTAAGCACTGGAAGGCCGCACTAAGGTCTCCCCGCAGCCTTCTCTTCTCCAGGCTGAACACCCCCAGCTCTCTCAGCCTGTCCTCGTAGGTGCTCCAGCCCTCAGATCATTTTTGTGGCCCTCGATGAAGAGTGTACTGTCAACGTGCTTTGCTCAAATGAGTTATATGAAACACTTAACACAGTTTGTTAATTAACCTAGCCAAGTGTTCCTTGTCTGCTCCTGTAAGACGCACCTTTAGTGACACTTTTTTCTCTATTCCTTAGTATGAAAAACCTCCATTCAGACCTCCTGGTTGGAAGAGCTCAAGTCTAAAAATGACAAAATTCAGCAAGTTGGCAATGACTGGGAAAGGCGTCTGTGCCATATGCCTATCCTGCTACCAACACTATGGTCAGGACAGTGGTTGTTGCTTCTTAGTATGAGAAGATCAGGAATTCCTAGAAGGACCCAAATACTATTGGAGACCTCTAATGAACCATTATAGAGCCTTCAATATTAGGATAAAGGAGGCCCTTTGAAACTTAAATGACTCCTGTGTACCTGTAAGTTCCTGAGGATCTAGGAGAAAACTGCCAGCGCAGTTACGTACTTCTAAATATTGCCTGTTTCCTACTACTCCAGCCCTTACGGTCAAGGGCTGTCAAGTCATCTCCTCCCCGTGAAGTCTTCCCTATAGTTTGTTAGGGACCAGGGAGTACCTGCCCTCTACAAGGTTCACCCTGGTTCCCCACCCTCAGCACCGCTCTGGCCCCAGCCCCTCACCGGACTCAGTGGGTGCCGGGCTGATAGCGCTCAGCATCTCCTTCTCCTTCTCATAGTCACTGCGGCACAGCAGCTGCCCCTCCTTGAGCACAAACTCGTCTCCCCGCTGCAGGCGCCGCTCACACTCGCAGCAGTAGAAGCAGTGAACGTGGTAGACGTTCTCCAGCACCCGCATGATGAGCTCGGAGGGGGCGATCGCCTTCAAGCAGCTGCTGCACTTGGTCTGGAACAGCCTGCAAAGAAGGTCCTGGCGGTTAGACACTCGGGCAGGGAAGATCAGCCCTGGGTTGGGGCTCAGGAAGCCAAGGGAAGAAGGGGGTGGATGTTTGGAGCTGCGCTAGCACATCCCAGCAAGAAGCGTACATCCCAACTGTGTTTTGGGGCTTTCTGACCTTCCGTAACCCCAGGGAGGAGCACGAACTTGCCTGGCCCAACAGGACAGAGCTCTGTGTCCCCTCTTCCTCTCTAGGGCTGTTCACTGCCTGGCTTTGTTAGGTTGCTCCTAGTGAGAGGACTTTATGAACCCCTCCAGGACCGTCCCCAGGGCTTGGAGGAGCCTTAGGCAGGGAGTCCCATGGGGGAGGCTGTTTGTGCCCCACACCGTGTCCAGAGAGAGAAATAAACAACTGCTGAGCGCCCCGCGTACAGAGCAGATGGTTCTGATGAAGTAATTTGGGATCTAAACAAATGTGAGCGGTGGTGGCTGCCGGCTGACAGCTTCTATTTAGCCACTTGACAAGAGAAAGTAATAAAATAGGGATTAATTAGGCTGTTGTTTAAACACACAGGATCTTCCCCACCAGCAGGGAACTCATAAACTGGGATTGAGAACAAGACTGGGTTAATCCTCCTGGCAAACTCTGTGGAGCAGGATGAAGAGGCTTACAGGGGTGGGCTCATCCCTTCCAAATACCACCATGGATTTGTGCTGTGCGGTGGCTTTCGGCTGAAGTGTCTGGGACATTCCAACTGGAATGGTGTGGGATTTCTCTCTCCTTTGTGTGAGTGTGTTTGCATGCATGTTCTCCCTCCCCGTCTCTCTCTCCCCCTTTCCTCTTTGTCTTTCTGTAAGTCACACTTGAAAAATAATAATCGAATTTGAGTTGAAAAAGCTGGGAGTAAAGAGCAGCCTTTTAACCACAACCTCTCACTGACTTAACGAAGGAGCAAACCGGGAGCGTGTTCCAGGCACGATCCCAGTCCAAATCTGGGCTGAGTCCAAATCTGTCCCTTTCCTAACACCAACATCCTTCTGTTATAGCAGAAGTGAAATTCTAAAAAGAATAAAAAAGGCCCAACAGTAGAGCCAGTCCGCGACCACGGCTATTTGGCATCAGTGGGGAACATGTGACATATTACTAAACATTAAGTTATTAACATTCCTGGACTTTAAGCCCGGATGGAAGATAATGGTGATGTAGTCTGACCCTGTTCATTGCAACCCCGAGAATCTCACCCAGGGATTCCCACCTCAAGCCTGTTCGCTGGTGGTAGATGTACAGCGAAGGCCAGCCAGCTGCGGTCTGGAGGCTCCGAGTGAAGGAGGATCTGTCCCCATCCATTTGGAGGAGGTTCCAGAGGCTAACTAGCTCCTCATTCCTTATTTCCAATTTGAATCTTCCTTTATTCCATGCCCAGCAGCTAGACTTTGTCATGTCTTTATCTTCTTGAGCACCACTTATAATTAGTTATGCCAATTTTGGGTAATCAGACTACTCTTCTTTCCAAGTTTCTGTCCCTTATCCTTCAAACAACCGGTTTAAAAGCGAGTACTGACTTTTCTTTGCATCTTGGCTGGGAGAATTACTGTCTCCAAAGAAGGATCTGCCTGGCTTCGCCATGCACTGTCGTGTAGCTGAATCTAGTGACACAAATACCATTTGACTTTGAGACAAGCTAGCCCCAGGCTCCCACCTGGTCTTACCATATCTTTCAGAGATGGATTTGCTCCTGTAACACACCCAGGCCGAGGTGGTTCCACCCCAGAGCCCCAAATCCAGGGACAGACACATTAAGACCACAGGCCTAACAAACAGAAGCTTTACTTCAATATCCTGACCTGACTCCAAGTAAGGAACACGATAGTTTAGGAAAACACTGATGGAAAACTCCCAGTCTTGTTTCACACTTGTGCTTTCTTAATTATTTTTATCCATATAGGTACTGGAGCGTTCCCTGGCTCCTTTTATATTTCTAGCCTCAGTGGTATCACTGCTTGCTTGAGGAAAGCATTCAGAATATTGCTTAGCCAAGGCAGGTAGAGGAAAGCTTTGAGCGTGACTGCGGGCAGGCTGATAGCGAGAGGGATGGAGCAGAACAAGGAAACGTGGAAACGGATGTCAGAGCTGGGAAAGGAGACCTATTCACCTGCAAGGCACCAGGCCGATTCCTCCCGCTGCTGTTGGGACGAGGCAGTTAGCAAACCCTATTTAAAGCTGCTGTCATATGCCAGATTTCCATGAAAAGGGCTTTTTTGCAGCTATCAGGTGAGGGAAGCACCGTTACTGCAGCGTAACTCAATAACGCTTTTGGCATCGCAAGGCCCGCACCCTCCCATCTCCCAGCTAAGCCCCGAAAACAAATCCGCTCTGCTTTGTACTAATTGAAGAAAACATTCAGCAAGCAGCTCATAAACATGGTGTCAGCTCGCATTACACAAAATTAAAATTCTCAGCCCCTCCAACACCAGGAATTCCTAAAGAGGCTGGTTTTAATATTGCCTGAATCCGTTTAAGTCAAGGTAATATTGTTTGGGTTGCCATAGGAACAAAATACATCTCTGTTGCTGGTGGTGGGTTACAAGGAGGCTTGGGAGGCTGTGCTGTGGACGCGGCTACACGATGTCTAGAAGCGGCTGCCTGCAGAAAGTACGCTGAGGGACAGTCCGAAAAATAAGCACGTTCCCGGGTTCATAATGAAAAGTGCATTTAGGAACAGCAGTGACATAAGCGAGATCTCTGCGTGCTCCCAGAGAACAGCCTTGGCAGCAGCAGGACCACTTCTAAGTGCCTGTAACTCATGACAGCTATAGCCTACTTCTTTTGGAAGGACCCTTATGCTGCCTGAGCCTCATAGTCCACGTGCCTCCACTTCTATTTTGACCAAGTCTCCCCACGCCTTTACTCAACACTCTTATTTCCTCAAAATCCCATCCAAGTTTGATTTCTGTTCACGATTTCCTTACGGGACTCGTGGTAAGGCTATCGACTTCTATTCCAGCGAACATTCCGAAACCATCCAGCAAGTCAAAGTAGGTGCGCGCATGTAGGTACATATCCCACATCCTTCTTACCAGCTTGCCTCAAATGAATTACCTTTGCAAATGACAGAATTTAATTTTCCTGCTGGGGGATTGCTCACCTTGATGGAAAAAGTGCCAGTAGCAGGAAGGCAGATGGGCTTAGAAGTGGGAACGACTTGGGAATTGCAGAGAAGGCGGCTCTGGAGCAAGCGGAACGCTTACTCACAACTCACCCTCAGAGAGGCTTGGGGCTACAGGCACGGTTTTTGGCAGCCGGCCCTTCACGCTGATGGACACTCGAGGCAAGAGGACCGGCGTTGCGGGCAAAATAGCAGCCGGGCAGCTGCCTGATAGAGGGCAAGCACATCTGTACCGTTTGCCAGCTCGGAGACAGCACGTGTCACCCAAGCAAGGAGGAAGATACACGGTATCTTCAAGAGAGCTTCAGTGCTGGGCTGGAGGCCAAATCCACCCTCACTCTTCCTGCCAGGAGGTATTTGAGGCCAGCTCTGGGGCCACATGGCTGACAGGAGCACGTGCAGCGATGCCTTGAAAGTCCCAATGCTATTTCTCTATTGCTCTTTTATGCCTGGACACTCCAGCAATGCCCAACGTCTTCTTGAAGCTTGCTGAAATCTCGGTCCCAAAGGCATCCTGTGGCAAGGAGTTACACGCTCTGTGAAAATCAATTCCATTAGTTGATTCCCTCACCCTACCTACAGCTTCACTGTCTCTTTTTTACCATTAACAATTTGCTTTTCTTTTAATAACAAAACAGCTGGGGAGAGCCCAGCATGTAATTAATTTCCCCCTGAGAAGTTCAGTAAAGTTTCAAAGTGTGGAGCAGCAGGAAGAGGAATGGCAGCAAAGCGACCACGTGCGTCTGCCTGGCTTTTGCGCACAGCTGAGGAGCTCTGAGGTCTTTCTACGTCTTTTCAGATGTTTCATGTGCTTAATTTATCAGACTTTAGCCCTGGTAACACAGCCCGGCTCCTAACTCTCCGTTAATCCTTGCAGAGCACCCCTGTCGCAGCTCAGGGCGCCGCTCTCCCTGCTGATGGCTCTGGAGGAGAAGTGGTGGCCCAGCTCCCAGCTCTCCAGATGGGGATGAACTGAGCAGCAAGTTATTTGAGAACCTCTCTGACCTGCCATGGCACAGAGAAGATGCTGACCCAGGCCTCAGAAGGGTAATTTGGGGGGCATATGATTGTCTCGATGGGATTAAAAGGTGTTAATGAAGCAAGGAATAAGCTGGGAGGCCTGTGCTTCATGAAACTAGCTTATTTAGTTAGGGTTTAGTCAAAATGAAGCAGTCCAGGCTTAAGCAAGGTCTGTTTACTTAACATTGAGCTGCAAAATCCATTGTAGCCGTCTGAAATATTGAAGTGGAACTTGCAAAGCCTCTTTCCAGATTTCGGGCTGGGGGCTAGGGGCGTGATGGGGAAGGGGACACACAAGGGAAACGAGGAGGCAGCGGCAGCACAATATGCTCTTTCATTCCCTACCGCAACAGCCATTTCCCCCAGTTCAGCAATACAGAGTGGCACCAGGGGATTAAGGGGAGAAAATTTCCTTCTGCTTAATTTCTGACTTCTTCCAGCAACGTTTGGCTTGGAGAGAGGAGGAGTAATTTGGGGGCAACAGTTACCTTTGCTCTTCATTCCATCCAAAGCTCTTTGTGTGTTACAGGAATAGATTTACCCCCAGAAAAGAACTTTGTAATCGTGTAATTATGTAGTTGTGCCTCTTGTCAGAAATAGCCAAGACACAAATGTACTCAAACCTCCTCTAATGCGAGTGTGTACACCAGAAAAGAAGTCTTCAGAAGTCAAAGCTTACCAAAGCCAAACTGCCTGCTGCATGCAAAGTTCTCCCCCGAGGAGCGGAAAAAACAAATTTAAAATAACAGGTGTTAGTCATCTGACTTAAATGTTTCACTAAAAGGCAGCAGGATGGGGTAGGAGTCGGAGAAGAGTCACCATTGCACTATTGCTGTTGCATCTTCACAGTTGCGCGGAGGGAACGACCCGACCTTCTCTATCCATCACCGGAAATATTACTTATAAGGATGAGGGCAGCACCACGGTCGTGTAGAACAGAAGGATTTTGGGACGGGGCACGCAGCAAAGAGGTCTCCCCAGAGTTTTACAACTAGCACCACGAGCAGCATTTAATGTAATTGCGCTTGGTTATAAAAAGTAACCAAAAAAACTGCATCTCATAAGTGTGGTCCTGCTTGACTGGACCCCGTAAATGCCCTTGGCATCCACCCAGAAGGTAAGAGGTGTTACAAGCTCTGCTCCCTGGGCTTGATTCTGTTCATGTCAGCGATGAAAACCGATGCTGAAAAAGAAACCCCAACCGCTACCGCTACCGCAAACCTAAAGCACAAGCAAAACAGAAAAGCAAAACAACACCAAAGAGGTTCCCAAAGCCAGAGAGATTCATAAATATTAAAGTGACACAAGTGAAATGCTACTGAAAGATTTAATACTGTGCTGCTGCTCTGTCCCTCAAGGGGTTAAACCCCCCACTGCGAGGATATTACTGCCAGCACGGTGGCACTGAGCCATCACCATATAATCTGATGAACTCTTTTATTAAATTTCACAGGCCTGTCTTCTTTATTAAAATCTCCCAGAATTCATAGGGCGCCTGTCATATCACTGCTGAATGCTAACAAAAAAATGTGGGTTGTTTTTTTTTTTGCTACCCCCCCCCCCCTTTTCCCTGAGTACTGCCAGGGAGGGATTGTGTTGCGGTGAGTGTCTCTGTCAGGTGAAGGAGAGGTGGGAGGGACGGGGCTACTGGCTAAAGTACAGTGCGAAAAGGGGGTTCTGTGCTTTTGCAAGCACATACTCCCCCCTCCCCCCAACCATCTCCCTTCACACCCCACAGCTGCTCCCTGCAGGCAGAGCTCAGTGGCGGGGAAAATGGGTCCCAAAAATGAGTTTTACCTGCCTCTGTACCCGCAGGTGCTTTCTTTCCTGGAGGGGCAGTTCGCAGCGTGCAGCCCTTCCCAAACCCCACTGTCCCCCGGGCTGGGGACTTCTGCGGTGATGGAAAGAGCACGGCAGGACCACACTTGCCAGGTATCGTGGCTCTCGACGGGAGCCCGCATTAGCCACTGCTTCCGAGGAAGAAAATGAGCAGACTCCTTCCAAACGCATCCAGAAGAGAGGGATGACAGCAGTACGTGTACCTTGAGCAGTTCCCTCCTGCCCTTCACTTTGAGCTGCTAACACCCCATTTAACATCCAGGCTGCCTTCCACTCGCAGCCCTGCAAGAGCTCTCCTAAGCTGAAAATACTCTCTGTCACTGGGGCAGTGCGGTGGAGGGGAATTCAGCTTCTGCAGTCACCCTCAGCTATGCAAAGCAGAGGAAAAATGTCCCTGCTCTGCTTTAATTTCACATTAGGCTGTCTCTCAGCTGCAGGAAGGTGGGATTCAGCTGTTGAATCTCTACAGACCTGCGCTGGACTGGAAACTAGGCTGCAGCTTTGGTTTTATGCTCGTTAGAGTATACTCTAAATGTTGGGTTTTTTTAATATTTCCAACAGGAGACCGTGGGAGTCGTACCCTGAGCTGAGCGGGAATGGGCACAGCAGACTGCGGGACGCACAGAGCTACAGTGTGCAGGTGCAGCATTTATTTCTCTGCAGCCCATGCAAGCTTCCCGCCGTAATTCAGCAGCTCATGTGGAGTCCTGCACTTGGTGCTTTTTAAAGGATATTCTGCAAGCTGTCAGGAACACCAGAGCAAAGCCTCTTGCTAGCGCAGGATAGAGGAGGTGGGTCCTGCCCCAAGCCAGCCACCTCTGCCCGCCTGCCCAGAGAACGGCATTCCTGCCTTCTTTTTGAAATGATTTTCTCTTCCAAGTGCAGAGAGCTGGTGTAGGGCCTTGGCAAGCTGCCCCACTTTCAACTCAAGCTGGCTCTTACTCCACACTGAGCTCTTGGGAAGCTCCAGTCCCTGGTTCAAAAAAAAAAAAAGGGAATTGCATCTCTGTGGGGATTCCACTTCTTTGGGAGGAGACAAAGTTTCTGGTCCTGTATCACCAAGACAGCACCTTTCTGCTGCCCCCCGAGCTGGTTTCTCTCGCTTGTTTTCCCCCTCTCCACTCAACAAGGAACGAACCAAAAGCTCGCTCGAGGTCCGTGGGTTTAAAGTTGGGAGTTATCAATTCATATTGATTTTGTCCTGCCTTATTGCATGGCTCTGGGAAGCCTCCCCATCTCCATTAGTATGCCTGGCAGGAGAAGGGTTCCTTCGCTTAGTAGCTAGGGGTGATATTACCGATCCAGATAGTATCCAAACTCAATATCCTGTTTCTCCTTTTCTCATTTCCTGTTTGCAGGTCTGAATGCTGGCGTTGTCACAGCGAGAGGGGGGAAGGCAGGGAAAAAGAGAGACAGCAGGACAGTGTGTGCACGGGAGAGGGAGGGCTGGCGGTGGGGGTATTAATGGGGGAAGTGAGGGGGAGGGAGGTAGAAGGGCTGCAGACACTTTTATTACAGATTTAATAATGACAAAAGAACATCATTAAACATTCATTAGAATTATTTAATTAAACTTTACTTTGGAGGGGGGGGAAAAAGAGATTAGATATGATGTAAAAAGCAATATTGATTGAGAAAAGAACAAGCTTGGGAGATGTGATTTAAATTAAACTCTGCGCTCTCTCCCTCTTCTCCCTGTTCTAAACGAGGAAGGGGGCGTGCGGCGGCACAGGGGACGATTCAGTAGCACGCAGCAGTAACAGGGCAGCGTGGCTGGGCAGGGCTGCTGCCTGCCATCGGGAATGACATTTAGCTCCATCCCACCCTGACCTGGCGACGGGAGCCAACTCTCCTGGCAAAACGCCTCCGGTACCTCCAAACCATTTCAGAGCTCTGCACCCCGGGGCTGAACTGGGCATCTGGCAACTAGAAACTGTAGTCCCTGTCCGTGCCCTGCTAGACTTTTTGTGTAGCTCTGGGCATATCCTCTCTGTGCCGTGGTTCCCTTTGCGGAGTAGGAATAACAGCATCCCCGCCGCAAGGGCTGAGAACAAGTCTGCTGTTAAAGTCCTTTAAAGCAAGACTCATTTTAGAAAGAATTAAAACACTCATACAAACCAGCCGTGGCCCAAGAGGTGGCCAGGACAATATTTCAGCAAAAAACTAAGCGCACGTTGAGGATTGAGAAGAGAAAAGGTACGCTTCTGCTAACAGCGGCCTTAGGGGAAAAAAATTGAATGTAAAGTTGCCTTGATGAGTGATCTGCTACAGAGGGCACGCCAAACTAACGCAGTCAGCTTCTGAATCCCTCTGCGTGGATGCTCCTAAGGCAGATACCGGTTAAACATAATCCAGATTTTAAAAACCTAAAGAGATTTTTTTAAACGGTGAAAGCTGTTGAGCTGTCACGTGATAGGAACCCACCTATTTAATTTGGGAAACTGGCTGACTTAACAGTGAGGGAGATCTCCACGTACAGACCGGCCTGACTTGTGATGGCAGGGGGTAGGAATAAAGAGAAGTTAAAAGTTATGAGAAGCAAGAAAAGAACAGAAAAAAAAAAAAAAGGCAAGCCAAAGCCTCAGGGACCAGATCACAAACTGCAGCGTAGACTCTCCTAGTCCACAAAGCCACTAGCAAGTCGGACACAACTGGACTGTGACCCAAAAGTAGCTTTACTGCACTTTCAGGACTAGCTGGGATTATGGGTTGAGCCCGAGCCTAGTTTAGCGAGGCAGCTTCCATTTTGGCAGTAGCCTAGCCAAGGCTGCGTGGTCATGCACAAGCTCGTTAAAGGCGTGCAGTGCTGCGTGGCTGCTCGTTTCTCTGTTTAAACTGTGGCCCTACATTTACTGTAGCACTGAAAGAATTACACTGCTTTTGGGGATTAACGTAACCAGTTTAAAAGCATGTCGGTAATTAAACTTGTGCATCTTTTTTTTTACAGGCCAGGCTTCCTTCTAGCTTCACCTTTCTCCTGGCACCAGTGAAACCACATCCAGGAATAAGGAAAGGGATTTGGGACGGTGCTTCTCCGTGCAAGGCTGACCCGCTCCGATACCACCGCGCCTCAGCAAGACCTCAAGAATGGAAAAAAAACCTGTGTGAGCAGTCAAAGATGTGTGAAGCTGCCACCAAGATAGTTAGGATAAACTGTAATTAACCACATTTAAGCGTAATTGCATTAAGGGGGAGGGGGAGATGAAAGCTGGAAGCAGATTATGGATCTGGCTTATAATTCAATTTGTGCAACAGCTAGGAGAGAAGGGGCCACATTCTCCAGCAGCGTGTTGGCAATGCAGGAGGCGTGGAGCTACTAGGACTCCAGAGACAATCGGTGAGCAGAAACAGCAGAGGGAAAGAGAGGGGGAACTGGGAAGCAGAAGGTAGGAAAATACCTTGGGAGAAAGAGCAACTTGACTCCTCCCAGAGGACCAGCAGGACGGGTCGGAGGATCTCGTTTTCGGGGTGCTGTGCAGCACCAACAAAATTCATTCAACATCGCCAGCTGTTACCCTTGTTTCTTTAGTGTCTGGTTTCACGCAGACTTCTCAAAGAAGGAAATAGAGGATGAAGATACCGGGTGATAAGACTGTAAGTGCTACACTTGCCGTGTTAGACAAGTTTAGAAATAAAAGACATGATAATACAGGGACGGTAGCACCTCTGTGTTTCCTAAATCACTTTCCCTTAAATCCTTGCAATCAGTCACACCAGCCGTGGGCTCTCCACGTTAGTGCAAACTCTTTGCTAGACTGAGTGCCTGTAAATACCTTTTAGTGCATCCTCTCTAAACCACTGCTGATTGTAAGAGAGAAGAACAGGGTCTGGGCTCCCCTCGCTATGCTCCAGGAACCCCCTAGTCTGGGAGAAAACCGGTTTCTTAAAGCATTAACAGTTCAGGGCTGCCCTTTGCTCATCAGGATGCTCGTGCTGCATGGGAACAGCTCCTGCCCGCCTGCCTGCCTGCTGTTTCCAGCGCTGCAGCCCCTGGCACTGCTGGAAGCTGGCTCTCAGGAGTTTATTTCTGGCACCTTTGCCTTCGCGGCTGCCCTCTGGTGGTCCCTGGTTCCGGGCTGAGAGAGATGCTGCGTCCAGAAGCAGGAGCACGGTGCAGCCTCAGACCCTTCAGCGCCTTCAAAACTCTTAAGTCTGCGTCCCAGAGCCCTTCCTGGTGTGCTGCTTTAGGAGCTGACGCTGGGAAAGTCAACAGAGCAGCGCGCCGGCTTTCCTGCAGACGAGCTGCAGCGCTCGGTGCGTGCACGTTAACATCCAGACCCCCCCTGCGCTACTTGTACCTGCTGCAAGGGACAAGCGGTACTCCAGGCACCGAGAGGGAAACAGAGGTGCTGGGCTGAGAATAGCACCGGCACCCAGAGCTCTAACCCTGCTCTTTGCCTGCTAGCCCAGCCTTGCAGCAACCACGCCGCTCCTCGCCCAGACACCAGTTCTCTCAGCGTAAAAACCCACAAGCCCAGCTGGAGTTGTGCTGGGTCTAAACTGAATTAATCCTGGGGAAATACTGCCAGGCACGCTGTCAGAACACAGCCAGGTACTGTGTCCAGTGCAAACCCTCACAGCCACCGCTGACCTGAGCAAAACTTCCCTCCTCCTTCCCCAGCCCAGCAAACAGTGGCTAACCCTAGAGCTAGCTTGGGGAGCTCTGCAAGCAAGACTGCAAGGCTGCGAGCATGGGAAGGTAGAGCTGTAGCGTGTCTATCAGCGCCACGTTAATAAGCTCAGCCCTGAAGAGCAGGCTGTTGATCCCTGTGCTGCTCTGAGATTGCTGCCTGCTGGACCATGTCCACCTCCCCAAACCCAGGTGCCAGGTGGTAGCACCCTCGATATCTGCCTCCTGCCCGTAAAGTCACCTGCAGCCTCAAAGGGATGAGAAACGTCTTTCACTGGAAGCACCGAGGATCCAAACCATTTACAACCACTCGATTGTTAAGGTACATCTGCGTCTTCTGGTTGGGGGGAGCCGATACCTTGAATTATGGCTGTTTACTTTGATATCTAAGTCTTTTTGGGATCACGTTTTCCTTTTCCTCATCAGAAGAGAAAGCAGATTATTTTTACAGGCAGGCATAGCTGATATTAGACTATAGTCACAAGGCTCCAGGAGCTGGGTGGTTAAGAAAACTCTGCCCAGTAATGGTAAGAAAGTTGGTGACGTGGGTCCAGGAGAGACTCAAAGCCATGGAACACATAACATGGAAGGAAAGAAAAAAAACTAGCCCAAAAGAAAAAGAGGATCTATCCAAGTAAATTACATTTAATTAAACGAGAAAAATAATGTGCCGTGCACGAAAAAAAGTCCTTCCTCCCCCATGCATTCCCCCCATTATAAAACCGATCCAACAGCGATGGGGAGCGGACAGCACGTGGTGGCTGGTTTCTTAATCACGCTCAAGGCGCATCTGCATATTTCTTTCATTTCGCAGTGATTATAGAGTTAGTGTTTAATTTCCTGGGCCCTGTGAACAAACCAATGCAAGGGAACAGTGAGAACTGGGGTAGGAATAGCTTTGTGTAATTAACGTCATTAATCATCAGACGGGCTTCGCTCTCAGTAGGAGACGGGGCTCAGCCACCCACCCGACAAGGAAGGAGGAGATGTTTGGGATGGCGGAAAAGGCACGAGCTTTTGCAATTGGATTGTTTGCTGAAGCTCTGGGGAAGCGGTCCTGCTCCACGGCAGCAGTCCCGCCGTGTCCAGCAGAGACGCAAAGCTGCAAAAACCCACCGCGGCTGTCCTAAAAACAGGACGCCAAGCTCCTTCCCAGGTTCCGGCTGCCCAATTTCTGCGCTGCTGAGGTCCCACTGCTCCTCACCAGTGGAGCAGGGATGGCTGCAGTGACCTCCCCAGTTTGGAGGAGCAAAGTATCTCCAGATAACAGCTGTGGATGCTCCTCGAAGGACCAGCAATAAGCACAACTCGCCCCGCTAATGGGTGCTATCGAAGGGTGTCCGGACTCAGCCCCATCACCCAGCCCAGAGGAGCTGGAAGGAGTTGCAGGCTACCTCCTTCCCACCTCCTTCAGCCCCTCGTCGCGCGTTGTGCGACTCGTGGAGGTACCCGCAGGGTCTGTTAGCCGGGCACGCGGGCTCCATTCATCACTGCCTTGTCAAGGGTGCTGATTATCTCATTTATTTGCTCACTTTTCAGAGCACTGTCACTTTTCATTACGTCCCTCCAGCCTGACAGAGAGAGAAAGCCAGGAGAAGACATGACTTGGGGGGGACCCTGTGGCTCAGCAGACGGAGAAGCTGCCCGTGGCGGATCCCTGCCTGCTGCCTTCAAAGCAAGAGGATAGGGATGCCCAGCACAGTCGGGAACAGCGGTGCATGGTAAAGCAAGGCTGGACGGGCAACCAGAAGCCTTTTAAGAGTAGTAGCTTTCATCAGCTCTTGGAATCTGTCACATTTTGGCACTGTTTTGTCCTCAAGTCCCTGTTTTTTTGAGTTATAAATATATCTCAAGCACCACTTTTAACATCCTCACGCCTAGGAAGCTCTCCGATAATTTCTGAGCTGGCTATAACCAAATGTCCCAAACGCAGCAAAGGGGAAGGAGAAGCTTTTATACTTAAAAGCCGAAAAAATCCCACCAGAAGAAAAAAAAAAATCCCAAATCCCTCTGGTTTCAACACCAATTTCATCATTTTTAGGGCCTGACTCCTGCTCCTGGAATGCAATGGGGTTTGCACACAGCGCCTGAGCTCACTCCTGTCCAACTCCTGTCCCGGCTTCTCCTACCCGGGAGATCTTTGCTTGGAGGGGAGCCCTCCCACATGGTTTTAAACATTAACCAGCTTGCTCAGAAGAGTTGCCAAGGTGCTCGGTCTGGGTCAGTCCCTGATATTCGGGCAGGGAGGGTCACTGCTTTGCTCCCTGCCTGTTCAGCAGGAAGGAGCAGGGCTGCTGGCTACTCCTTGGCTTCACCGCGCCGCTTCTCTGGATGCACAAGAGACTTTCAGTCCCCTCTACCCTCCCTCCACATCCCAGCCATCACCTGAGCCCACATCTTTAAGCTGCTCACTCCACCTGATGAAAAAATTCAGCTCCTATTTCCCATTTCTCAGGCAACTCCATTTGTATCGCACCCGCTTACCTCTCTGCCGGGCTCTTCCTAACCTGCACAGCCCAGAAAATTGGCCAAAATGGTTAAAAGTCCCAACAGGACGATGCTGGATGTCACTCCAGGGTACCAAAACAGCAATTTGGCAGCCATACACCAAACGCTCTGGTCTTGGAGCCCAAGTTTCCCACCTCTGCTCTCTGAACATCTCTGCTCGACACACGGGTAGCTGAGATTATCTGTGGTGGGTTTCGAAAGGCAAATGAGCTGCTCTTGGTTCAGAAGGATCTCCCTGAACCTTGGCCACCCTTCCGTGGGCGTTCAAATCCCTCGCGGCTAGGAATATTATCTTGACTTCAAGTGCAGCGCTAGGTTCTGCACATCTCACCCGGCAAGGATGAGAATAGCTCCGAGAGGACCCCAAAAGGGATGCAGGCAGAGCCAATGGCTGGGATGTGCTGGTCAACCCCTCCTCAACCCTCTCGCTTCTACAACCAGATGGAGAAACCACGGCGATTCAGGCAAAAACCGAGGACGAGGAGGGCATTCGGAGGACTTGGTCTGTGCTCAGCTGTGCCTGTCACGTGCCGGCAGCCGCTCGGCAATGGAGAAGCTGCAAGTCAGGTTCGAGCCGAGTTCACCCTGTATCTCTACAGAGGACGAGCAAATCATCTCCACATGGGCAAAAGGAGAGTGTGGAGGAGAGGGGGAAGGCTGCCAGCGCAAGGCTGCGGTTCAGATCCCTCTTGACAGCTCCCCAGCAGCCCCCACATCGCCTGTCATTCCACAAAACAAACTTCAAAGTAAACAAGGCGCCCAGGACCCGGCCGTTGCAGCCACTCTATCATCGTTCAGGAGTATTTTTCCTTCCTCCCCCCCACCCCCAGCCCTGCTTCTCCTGAGCCATTGCATTTACACGAGCTGCCTGGAGCTGGATTTACAGGGCAGGTGCCTGAGCAAAGCACAGGAGAGCTGGCTGGGCCCCAGGCAAAAGGGGAAGAGGAGAGTTTCACAAAAGCCTTCAGATTGTGGTTTTATATGATAGGGACTGCAGAACAACATCCATCTTCAGGCTTAACATTTCATCTCTAGATCAACAGTCCGTTCCTTCCCCCACGTTCAGCTGCAGCTGCTGGCTTATCTCTCCATTAAAGCATTTTCCTCTTATTGCGCAGTTTCACATGAGGAGGAATAAATGCCAGATGGGTCTCCCTCCAGGTCACCACGCTGCAAGCCCCGGTCTATGCCGCAGCCCAGGGCGACACTGAATTCTGCAGTCTGGGATTCATCGTTGGCCAAAACCACAAACTTTGGAAAGTCAAGGCCAAGAATGAATACTCTGGGGGGACAAGATTTCCAAACAGGAGGACTGAGAGTTTGCCTCCCTGGAAATTCCCATGCTGGAAGCACAAAGGTGCTGAGCAGAGATGCCTTCAAAAGTGCCTGAAGCACCAACTTTCAAATGCATTTAAGGAGCTGGAGACCCTAAGGGGTGTTTTGGAAACTGGCTGAGATACTTCGGAGCACAGAAGTGGGATGGAGCAGACCCTGCCGGGGGTCTGCAGCCCTGCAGCTGCAGCTGGATGCAGCACGGTGCTAGGGAAAACAGCGTGGCCACGCTCTCCTGCCCAAAAATCAACAGCAAAAAAGCAACGTTGGAGGCTGAGGTCTCCCCACATGGAAGTGCCATCATTGGCCTCCGGTCAGGTACCCGACTGCCCAGAAGAGGTGATGCTCCTTACAGACCCATTTTGCAAGCATGTTTTTATCTGGTTACCCTTAACCACAGTGGTCAAACCCACTCCAGTGCCTGGCTCCCGTCTACCTGCACAGCAGCCAAAGCCAAGACCTGGCGGAGGTCCACCTCCTTTGCTTCAAAGCATCCTGGGACCCCGGCCCTTTGCAGGGACGGGGTGGGTGCCGCCGTGCTCACGCAGCATGTCCTTCCTTTCCACGTCAAGCCTCGGCTGTGCCTGCCTGGCTCCTTGTCCCTGCCTCTCCCAGCCACCCTGGGGAAGTGGGCAAGCCCTGGTATTTTTATTACCTTTCCCATCGCTGCCAAGCAATTGCGTCAGTGGCTGGGAGGAGGATGAGCTCCCTCTTATGAAGCGCAGGGAAGATAAGGTTGGACCGTAAAGTCTTTAGAGGATGCTGCCAATCTTCAGGGAATTGATGGAGCGTCTTCCCAGCATCCTTGAATGTCTGTGTGTCACCAGCTCTGCCCAGCGGCACCAGCTGCAGGAGGTGACAACCAGACATGGGTTGGAGGTGACAACCAGACACGGGCTTGGCGGTCACAACCAGACA
>VZTV01105230.1:74791-94231 GCA_013400875.1 Anhinga rufa | reverse complement strand
GGAGGAGGAGGAGGAGGGGAGGTGGGCCCCGGCCGTGCCCTCGCATGGGATTTCCCCCAGCGCTCTTCACCTGCGATTTCCTACTCCTCCGCAAGACACCTGAGAAGGGAAGCGAGAAAGAAGCCATGCTCCTCTGGCCACCCCTCCATCGAGCGCAGGCTGCCAGTGGCCTATTTTCCATTTTCTTTTTTTCCTACCAGGTGTTTCACCCCATATATCCTGATCAAGGGCAAGATTCACACCTTGCAGCACTAGAAATACTCGACTTGGTGTGGAAAATGGTGCTCTTTCAGCACAAATTTTTGTTGCCATGCACGTGAGAAACTACTGGCTGCCAGCGTACGTGTGTGTGTGTGCGCAAGTGGAGTAACACCACCTCCAGAGCCTGCTTCCCACCAGACTTTGAGCTTAAAATGGCTCAGAGTTTCTCCTATCTACATGTGCCTCACGGTCAGCTGAAATGTTCTTATTAGACTGGTCCTCAACCTTATCCTCGCAGCCAAAAGGAAATGCAGAGCTGGGCATAAGAGGCTGTTGAAACCACACGTCATGTTTGGGTTTGCTGTGTCATAATGGTTTTATTCTGGTTGGGATAAGGCTTTCTGCAGCTGTTTTCCTATGGAGCTGATGGCAAAGGGCAAGGGCTTGGCTGATAGCGAGCAAAACGGAAGAGCAGCAAGAGGAGGGACCTCCCGTCTGTTAAAAATGCATTATTTTTGTTGTTTTTAAGTATGTAAACTTCAGAGGCATTGCCTGTGGTTAAAAGGTAAAATAAGGGATGTGGAATGAGGCTTCAGACCTCAAACCTTCAAGTATTTTCCCTTTCTTTTGACCTTCTGTATTTTCCCTTTTTTAAATGTGGTTTTGATAGCGGCACCCCAGTCACAGCCTCCCCAGCAGCGAAGTGTGGGTGCCCCAGGGCTTTCCAGCACCTCTCCGCTACCCGGGGAAAGAAACCCTCCTTTCTCACCCCAGCTCCCTTGCCAGCGGAGCTCCCACCTGGCCAGGCAGGATGGCCTCATCCTCTAATTAACGTGTCAAAACATACACCAGTTATCCCCGAGGATGCGCTCCCTCCTGCACCAGGTACCTGCCCGAAACCCTCAGCTCATTGCTTTGAGATATGAACATCCTTTGGTTGTCGCTGAGTGGGTTCAGATTTCAGCCGATGCCTACCTCGAGGTGAAAAGATGACATGAATTTTTAACAAAAAAGAACCTGCTTGAAATTTAAAGTTATTCAGTCTTTTCATAAAATACAAAGTATGGCCCATGTCAGGATCATATTTCATGGGAGAAAGTTAAACTTTCAAGGTTGATATTGTTTCTGAATAAAGTATAAGGCAGGTTTTTTGAGGCCTTTTTTGCTGACGTACGTCTTAGCCCGCAAATTTTGATGGGGACTGGAGACCTTGCGTTTGCAAACCTGCACAGTTTTGGGCACTGGAATAACCATTATATCAACAGCAGGAACAAAGCAAGCTCAGGGGCTGTGTGTGAAACTCCTCTAACAGCAACCCAAAAAATAAAGAGGCAGCCCGTTTGGCACCGAGCTCCCTGAGGAAGCCGCATGAACCCGAGGTGAAAGGCCTTTTCTTCTATTCCCAGGCTGCTAAACCATCTAGTTCTCCTCATTCATTACCCTGAGTTAAGCTTTGCAAGCTTACAGTAAACCTGGGAGAGCTCGGGTTTTGTACGGAGGAATTTCACATTAAGGATTTGCTTCCCCCGCCTCCAGCCTGTTCCCCTGAATCTTCAAACCCAACACCTGATATAAAACTAAAATCCTAATCTAGCCTGAAGTGCATTAATAGGAGCTTTGATTTAAAAAAAAAAAAAAAAGAAGAGAATTAGCTCCATAATCCTACTAGTTATACTTCTAACAATATTATTTTAAGACAATTAATTCATATTTAAAAATAATGAAATTACTAGCACAAGACACTAAACTTCTTTTAGTATATTAAATTGGGCAGATTGCTTCTCTCCTTCTAATTATGAATGTAGCAGTTACAAAAGAAACTGTCATTTTGATAGAGTAAAAGACAATCTGTCTGCCAAAAGTGTCCAACCATAATTCTAAAAAAAAAAAGTCATCTGCATCAAGAACATGCTACTTTGTTTGATGTACTGTCTTATTGGAAACCTAATTTGCTTTCAACCTCTGAGACAACACATAACATAAGTTTGTGTGACTAATTTTCTTGGAAATATGAGTAATTAGAATAAGGGATGATTTCCTTCGCAGGAACAGATAGTTTAAAAAATTCAAAATAAACGCTGTAAATTCCTTTCTTTTCCCTTTTAGCCGCGTATTACAAAAGGGAGAGGGATGGCTTTGTATAGCGTAATGTAAACTCACATGTAAATTGTGAACTACTGCAAAGTACGGAGAGGTTTATTACCTGAGGTGAGCACTCCCAGAGCTCCTGGAGTATAAAAGCATTAGCCGTATGTTCTAACCGAGTAATAAAAATCAATAAACAGGAACCCCCCACCTGTGCTATGGCCCCAGTGTTAAGTTTTATACATGTAGTAATAGTGCATATCAATTTTCACCACCCTTCCTACGCTAGCTATTACAAGGCGTACAACCACCGGAGGGACTGCGAGAGCAGTGCCATTCATCCCACGGAGTTGTCCAGATGCCAGCTCCATTGCATCATTGTCAATTTTATTCTATCTACAACTGGACAAGGCTGCAGCCCCAGCTCCTATCCACCCACTCAGCCCCGCAACAATTGCAAACTCTGTTCGACTGGTTAAAGAGTTTACAAGCCAGCTGAAAGAAAACAGAACAGTTGCATATTAATGCACCCAACCCCTGAAAGATCACATAATGGAGCGGGAGAAACGTGTAACTGCAACCAATATGGGATCTTGTCCAGCTGCCGCAGCCTGGGGATCAGTGACCGGGTTTTTAAATAAATTAATGATAAGTATCAATATGCAGCTGCGCCAGGTTTTGACGGCAACTATTTGTGTTGCTACAGGCTTCTTAGTTGCTCAGAGGTATGGAAAGCGTGGGTCAACGTGAAGCTAGTGTATGCTAAAATCAAACAAGCTACGGTAGCTCTGCCAGGTTGCAAAAATAACTATGAAATCACACTTACCTTATAATTAAAAAGAATGCCCCTGATAAGGCAGGGAAGAGTATGAGCATAAACCTTTGCCACGTATTTTCTGCTACTCATTAATCTATGGAAATAAGGGTGGCAAGTTTATTTGAGTACCAAGCAGACCAGGAAAGTTAGTTGCTTTTCATTTTCAAATCAAGACCCAAAAAAACCCCCAAAACACACAAAAAAAAATAACCCAAAACTAAACTTTGAGGAATATTTCATTCTACAGGCATCCTTTAAAAGTGTCAGGCTTTCTAATTACAGCCCAAAGATGACCACTGCAGACTTTAGCAAGTAATGAGAAGCATCTGAGGATGAAGGCTTTGATTCTGAAATAAGCATGACCCAAGTGTAGTCTGCCTTTATGAAAAAAGCTGCAGTAGCTTCAGTTTTAATAGGCAAGAGGGGAAAAAGAAAAAAAAAAAACAACCCAGCACTTGACGATGACCCTTTCTCCCCTCCCCAACAAAAAGACAAGGAGTTTTATCTGCCTGAGGTTGCCTCTGATAGTGCTCATGGTCCGGAAGTACCACTCATGGGCACTTAAAGCAGCATCACTCAGAAGCATAAAAATAGAATAAAGTTGTACAGCAAATGAGAAATTATGATATAACTCAAGTGTTGTGACACGAAACAAGCAAAACGAACTCTCCAAACATTCCCTGGAACTGATAAAAATCTATCTGAAATTAGTAGTGCCATCAAGGTGTTGCTTAAGATGAAGTAGTGCCTTTAAAAAGCTATCTACAGTAACAGTCGCGACAGCTTCGCAGTGAAGCTAACCATTTTAGGCAATGGGAAGAAAGTAAGACCATGTAGTTGTGAACAGCTGGCATACAATAGATAATTTAAGGGAAAGTGACCCTCATGTATAATTTTTAACTGAAGAACTGTCAAGCTCCATTAGTTCCAATAGGGCCTGGTAGTACCGAGGTAGGTTTATAGGGGCATTGTATGAGAAGAGTTTCCAACAGAGCAGTGAAAAAACAAAACCCATTTTATGGGAACTTTTGTGGCTTCAGAATTAATTCCATTTTTTTAAAATCTTAGCTGCTGTTTGAGACAACAGCATCTCTGCTTTTCTTTTTAGAAGAGAACCCCAAAAATGGCTAAAATGTCTTTTGGAGCCACATTCTAAGCCACATGCGCTGATAATGGTGAGGAATTCTGAAAGACACCCGTTAAATGTGGAAACCATGCTGCTAAATCTATGTCACCGCCTCAGCTAGTGAATAAAAAGCAAGGGAAGAAAGCAGGGCTCCTTAAATAAGTGCAAATAATGAAGGGTAGAACCTGGGTAGAACATAAAAAGTGAGCAAGTTAGGTAAAATAAAGCTCCAGCACTGTTTCTGCAGACATATTTTAGAAGCCAGTCCAACATTATAAACAATTGCTATAAAACCTGAAAGGTCCAGGTGTCGCTAAGTCATGTTTACTTTATGGCTTTCACTTTGCTATTTGGCAGTACTTCTAAGACCATACTGAATGATGTTGCCCTCAACTTAAAGTGCTATAACTTTCTTGCCCAGACTTAAAAGAGATACTGTAAAATTACTTAGCAACTTCTTGTGCCATAAACAATCCTGGGATGTAAACCCAGAGTCCTCTCCCGTGTGTCAATCAGCCCCCCATTAAATGCTGCATTTTGATGGTGGATGTGTGGTGGGTCTTGGGTACGTCCATGGGAACGGGGTGAAGAGGGGGAAGACCAAGCACGTGCCTCTCCTCCTCCGAAGGGCTCAAGCCTCTGGCACCCTTGTGCCTCCTGGACACTTTAGGGGACAGTGGAAATGGGGACAAAAAGCAGCCGACATGGGCAAAGGTTTGGGCTTGCCTCGTCTCCTCATGGAGTTGTCCTTCCTTGGGGAAAGCAGCATGGCAGGAAGGTGCTGGGTTTGGGGCAAGTTATCTCCCTGCGCCGCTGGGGCCCCACCCTGCTTTGCACCAGGGCCAAGGGTGGGTCGAAACAGGGGGACGCTCACAGCTGAGGTCAACGTTGGGTTTAAAGTAAATGATAATAGCTGATTTTGGCCTTAACAAGTGGACTTGAGACCTATATATTAAAAAAATACAGATTGTCATTTAAAGCAATGACAAGAGAACCATCCTTTTAAATCCAAGTCAAATAATATGACAATAAAGCCAGGAGTTATAGGTGCTGTAGATTGTCCTTTACTAGACACTATATTACATGTAGTCATTAGGCCAGCTATAAAAAGAAGGTTTAAATACTAATGTATTTTTTAATTTGTTTTATACCCTAAACAAGCAATCAATGTACATTAATAAACATAATTGTTTTTTTGGCATTTGTCCATTCATTCGGTCTACCTTGTCAGCTCCGGCAAACACATCAGCAAAATTCAGTAACCACAATACACAAGGAGGAAACACCAAAGAGGCCATCTCAAATATGCATAATGTATTGAATTACTTTGCTGCTCCGCTATTGACAGGCTGAAACCTCCAAAGTTTGCCATAATGTCCTCCTGTCCGTCTTAAACAATGTTTTTGACAGGTTTTTGTCCACAAATACTGCTTTCAAGTGCTGGTGCAAAGAACCTTTAACGAGGTGGTAAATATGTTTACCTTTGATAAGGTGAGCTGCTTGATAAGATAAGGTGGATGGCCACTTTTCAAAAGCAAACATGTACAGAGCTCGGGGCTCTCGCATAGGAGCTGTGCTGGATTTGATCAGCGTAGGGCAACATCTACGCACTCCGGAATAGCTTCCTGAAATCAATTTGTTCCTTTTCAGTTTTAATTATAAAATACCACTCGCTAGAGAGAGATTTATTCACTCAAGAGGGTGCAACGTTAGAGATGGATGTGTAAAAGGTGCTCATCTCTGTACTCTCAGCAATTAGGGTGCAGCTCTTGGTTTAACTAGCACACCGTGGTTATCTATCTCCTGGTGTGCCACCTCCAAGCAATCCCCAGCCAAGGGACCTCCTGCAAATGGAAAAGATCAGGAAATATCTTGGAGGAGGACACTCTCCATGGTCTACTATGGTTATCCTGAGTGCTAGTGAGTGGAGAAATACATACCAAGAAAAAGCTCCACGGGGGGGCAAAATCTGTGTTCCAACCCCGTAATGCCTCCTGACATCTCTACCAGGTCCTCTCTGTAGGTGACCCTACCAAAACAATTCTGGCTGGTCCATAGGTTGTAGGCAAGACGGGAGGTAACGTGGGTAGCATCTGCGCCGCAAAAATTTCTTAAAACGTCATTTGTCGGAGGAAAGGAAAATGAAATTGTTGCAAGAATAGCAAAAGCTGAAAAGTCCAAAATGGTAGCTCCACTAAAGGCTTTAACGCACTAGAAAATTCATGAAAACATGAATAAAAGGTAACTTATTCAGTGTCAGCCTTACATATTTATAGTTTAAAAATTAGTCAAAGTTTATGTCCCGAGGTTGCACCTACAGGAAGCCAGATGTGTGCCTTCTGCATGTGACCTAAGACAGGCCTGAAGCAACAACTAGATAATTTCTCGCTCATACTCCACACCGTCGATCGCGGCGGCTTTCTGAGGTGAGAGAATCTGACAGCACTAACTCTCCAGGGCAGAACTTTCCAGTCAAGTGGATCAACGGACTGAAAATCTCTTATGAATAGTCATTAGGCCTTCATTACAAACCCCTCACAACCCAGTTCTCTTTTCGCAACCAAATGCCTTTTGTCATCTTCACAAGGTGCATCATTTAATTACCAATTGATTTCTTTATATATGACAACATGTCAGATAGCAAAATACAGTGTATCTCCCTTAGGGGGAGAAGTCTGTTAACTATCAGCATGCCAGATTACTGAATTTAGCTGGAAGACAGCTATTCCCTCTACTGCGCCTTTATTTTAACTCGCTTTCCAGTTTTCCAGAGGAGCAACGCGGGGAAGAGGCAAAGGCAAGGAGCATCGCAAAGAGGATTTTTTTTCCCCCCCGTTCTGTCAAAGAATTAAAGCTGGCTTCCAACATTTCTCACTCTCTTTTTAGGCACACGCACCCCATGCACACACATATGTACGTTGGCATCCGCGGCTATATGCACACAGAGAGCCGCGCTAAAACACGTCAAACAATTGTTCTCATTATACCAGGAATTTACCCAGCTTCTGACTTTGCTAGCACGCTGAATCTTCCCCTTCACAACTGCAGCCTGATAATCAAGCCAGTACTGTATTAATAAGCTGAATAATAAGGGAATTTCAGAAATGTACAGGACTATTATAACGTAACAATAAAACCTCAAACTGAGTAAACCAGAGCAGTGCTGAAGGTAGGCGTCGGAAAATAATGAAACCAGTGTTGCAGTAATGCACTCCATTGTATGGCAGTGTAAATGCCTGCTTCTTTCATACACAGAAGCTACATTACACGAGTCCGAAATGTTCTCAGAGCATCACTGTGCCTGGTTGTGATAGAACCTGGCACCAGCAAGCACTGAAAGCTGACATTATACTGTAGGATGTGCTGCAGGTGTGCAGGCCTGCGAACGTGCTCTAATTACATATTTTCCTGCAGAGCAACAATTAAGGTCGCCAAAATAATTGCCAGTTTCTTAATCCCTCTCTAACAAGACTGACATAAGGAACGGTTTATTTTTCTCTGGTTATTTTGAAAGTGTTCCTCAAGATTTTGGTTTTTCTAGCGCGCCGCATAAAACTAATTCTTACGTTCAAATGTGTGATTATACCCATTGTTGCTGCTGGCATGGGTTTTTTTTTTAAGGCCAAACCTTTTCCAAATTCTAGTACAACTAAAATAATGAAGAAATGCTGATTGTATAACCTGGCATGCTGTTTCGACATTTCCCCTGCAACGAAGGCACCTATTTTCCCTTTCTGTGTGCATTCGCACTGGTGTGGTTTTGGGGGTCTTTTCTGGGCCTACCAGCTCCAGGCCGGTACCTGGACCCCTGCATGGCGGCATTAGGGCTGTGCTACTCCAGGCCAGCAGCTAGGGAACTACAGGGTCCTGCCTGTGTCCGGGGTGCAATAAAGAACCACCTTCATTTTCATTACAACCAGCCTTATCTACTGTGGGAGACATTACAGAGACTTCTTTCTCAGTGGCCTAAAGCACTCGACTTCAAACAATTCAAACAATTGTAGTATATGAGACAGAAAGGAGATGTCTAGTGCATCCATTTGCAAAGCTGATGCATTTAACAGCAACCATTATGTATTGTAGTTATATATAGCTCTCGTAGACCTTGGGAATACTGGCCAATGTGAGTCAAACTCAGAGCTGGCATCAACAGCCACAAGTCAATTGATTTTCATAAGGAAGCACCAGATGATACGAGCCAGGAACCCTCCACCCCTCCCCTCCAACTCTTACAGAAAAGAAAATCTGTCGGAGAAAGCCATGGTCTCAGCCTCCACACAGAGACCTTCTCATCTTTTAATGCCTTTTGAGTTTTAAGCTTGGCTCAGGCCTTTGCTGAAAAGGTTGCTTGGGACACCTAACCTGGAAGCCACCGAGGTGAATTCTGTGGGATCTGGGTCAGACCCATTCAGCGTTTCTGAAGAAAAGCTCTAAAAGTTATTTTAGATAGGAACACAAGGACATTTTTGTTCGGTCATGTTAAGACAAACCTCCGCTTCTCAGTTAAGCCAAAAGTTAATAGTCTGTTCTTGATTACATTTTTAAATAGTTGAACTCCCTTCTAACTTTCTGGCAGAGCCTGCTGTCACTGTCCTACCTATGTGCAGATCCTACTGATGTCAGAACGAGTATTGCTTATGTCAGGATGAAATTTATCTGAGCAACACCAAAGATCAAACAAAAAATGCCACACAGCACCAGTCAAAGGATGTCCAGCGGTATGCCAGATAGATTGGCTTGACATGCAAAATCATATTCAGGCATCTAAGAATATTAGCATTAATGAAGCAGGCAAGACACCCTTTGATAATTGTTGGCAATCTGAAAACTTTGCTCTGAGGATATTAAAAGTAAACTGTTATCGTCCGGTTGCCAGTTTTAATCCCACTGATATAAGCTGCCACAACCTGTCAGCATTAAATATATAACAAGGGGGTATGAATATAAACTTCTGCTTGGGAGCGTAGGTAGATGTCCACCTTTGCAAAGCACATTACATGTACACAGACGTTCAGAAGTGATACTAATATCACAGACTCCTACTAAGTTACTAGTTTTACTGTTAACTCCACTACTCACTTTCTAAATTTGTCCCTTTCCTACACTTCTCTTGCAGTCTCCTTTCAACACAGATGAGCTAATCAGTTGCTTAGACACCCGTCCCCATAAAGCTGTTCACATCTTTCTATGCTTCACCTGCAAAAGCCACAACAGCGATACTGTGATACATGAAAATGTATTTTCCCTCATTGTACTTATTACTTTGAAATGGTCATTGATTTACTCTGCAAGTGAGGAAACAAAGGAAATTTAAACTTTAATGGATATTAAATTATTTGCAAATGAATCGCTTGCTCTTCTTGAAAGGGACAAATGCATTTTGTTTGCTTGAAACCTACTTAGAAAGGCTGCATGGGAATGATAAAACTCAAAACTCGCGGTCATCTACAACCAGCTTGAATTTTCAAACCTGATGATTTCATTAAGACTGTATGAAAACACATGATGGGGTTCTCCAAGGACTGAACACCACATAACTTAACCCATGTAACTTGTAGGCACTGAATCTTCAGCCTCCAACATCTTTGCCACACCAGGAGATGTTGATGTAGGCGCTTGTCTGGGGATCCAAGCTGGAAAATACTGGCCTTAATGGGTACATAGCCTACACGGGCTGGGATCACTGGGAAAACTCACAGCAGAAGGCAGATCGGAGCCAAACCGTGTCCCTAAAAGAGGGCCAAGGCTCATTGGTTTTATTCACGTGAGCAGTTGCAGTGATTTCAGCAAGGAAGACGTGGCCCTGTTTACATGAAAATGCTTTGAAGGAAATATTTCAGGTTTTGATCAAAACCTTATTTACATTCTTACAAAGAAACTGCGGAGAGTTATAAATGAGCTGTAGAGTATATTATAAAACACGTTTTAGAAGTAACACATGCTCAGAGATGGATAACATTAAAATAAAAGTAGGTGTAATATCCAAGACGAACATTTCTGTTGAGCAGAGATCACGCGAGAAAGCATTCCACAGGCATAACTTTGCAGGTAATCAAAGCCAAGTATTAATACATTTTTATCAGTCCACCTTCTAAACAATATTTCAGTAGATTTCCTTTCACACAGTGATATTTGTAATAAATGTTCTGCCTTTGTTTTAAAGTCAGTCCGTAGAAAGATGACATCAGCTTAGCAAACAATAAAGTGCCTGTAATATTGTCTCCAGAGGGCTGTTACATTTACTTTGTAGCAGTAAAATTCAATTTTCAAAAAACACTACATGAATGATGTTAGGTTATTAACCCTATCACCGCCGTAAAACATCATCATTGTGTGCAGAATGTAGGTCACTATCTAGGAGCTATAAGTTGCTTTTTGTTAAATAATCCATTTAAGCTGCTTTTCTTTCTTATAGCCCGGGTTGTGTCCCTTCCCTTTGAAAAAAAAAAAAAAGAAAAAACAAGTCCCATTTTTAATCGCAAGGCTCTGAGCAAGCGCCCTTATTACACATCTCATTTTAAGGTGTTCTTCCTTTGTTACTTTCAGATTTGGCCGCACACTTTTGAAGAGCGACTCTCTGTGAATTCTTGTTATTCAGAGCTGCTCTCAAAGAGAAAAAAAAAAAGAAAAAAAAAGTGTATCATATCAGCCTACGCCTGTGGTGACTCTCACAAGTTTCAGTTCAAGGAAAGAGAAGAAAATCGGCAGCTACAAATTCTGACTCATTTTGAAATTTCAGCGCAATTGAGTAGCGACCGTCCTGATTTGGGGACCGACTCCTCAGCCCCTGCTCATGCTCGGAGCTCCCGGCTGAACCTGGTTTCCCTAAGCAAGCTCCGCCGAGCCAGGGGAAAGAAAGATCGGCGAGCACACTGTCCGCAAGCCAACCCGTCACATGGCTCCTTATAAAAGAGGATTTGCATACCTGACGCAGCTATGGAAATATTCCCTGCCCGGGAAGGAGTGAAAAAGAAGTACTAATGGCAACCCGCTATCAGGATGCAAGGGGTTAACTAGTTAAACTTCTACAACCCCCCACAGTAACTTTCCAAAAGCTGACAATAAGTAAAAGAAGTGCTGGTTATCCATTTTTTAAAGGGATGGGATTGGTTTTAGAAGAAAGGGAAAGAGGATCAAACACCTCAGAGCAACAAAAGGTTGTGTCAGAGGGCCCTCAATCACAAACCTCCTTCAACAAGAGATATTCCAACCTTCCAGAGCAGTTACCCAGGCAGCACGGCTAAAAAGTTCCCTGACATGAAAAGAACAAAAACAGAAGGGACAGAGGTAGTTATTGTTATGCACACTCCTCTCTTTTTTTTTTTTTCTGGGGCTTTTTTTCTCCCCCACAAAACTTTTTGCATAAGCTGTTAGGGGGAAAAGTAATAGCGCTGTTTATTGAAAAGAAATCCCCCCTCTTTGCATCCCCTACCTCCTAGGTTGTGAGGTATGGCTCAGCAGATTCTCAGCCACGAACACCTGATGAATGGGAAGGTCAGCTCCGTGAATGCTTCAAAAGAGGCATCCAAAATTAATAAACATAATTATAAGAGTGTAAATGTATCCTGGTTTTCATCGCCCCCTGAACACATATTTGAATTTTATTTTTTTTTTCCAGACAAGCAAAGTTGTGTGCGCACAAAGAATGTAAATTATTTGCGTTTGTGGTGTCAGGTCTTGGAGGTATCTTAACAGCATGTAAGAATTTTCCACTTAAACGTAAATTATTAACAAGTCAGAGTTTTCATTTGTTTTATCTCCTGATGTGCAATCTAAATAAATAAATGGCACATTTTACGGTATTCACCACCCACTTCTCTGCTCTTTCAGAAATATTTTATACATGTTACCTCTGCTTAAATAGGGTGGTGGATCATTCGCTCTTTCACCATTTATCTTTGTCTCCGTGCTTCTGAGGGGTTGGTTGTTGGTTTTTTGTTTTGGTTCTTTTTTTTTTTGCTAAAACAAATTTACCTCTAGTACTTCATCAAGTTTTCCTGTGTAATATCACTAAGTAAACAACACAGTGGTTTATTCATAAAATATTCATATTTCAAAATGTTCCTTCCCAACAACCCCTCCTGGGTTTACCTATGTTTACAAATATGTAAGCCTTGTTAATATGCCTTGTCTGGGGAATGGTGAGTAGTGACCCTCCTTGAGGCAGAGCTCTTGCTGAAGAAGTGTATTATTTCAGCTGGGAGAACAGCAAAGCTCCGGGATGAGACTGATTGATTAAGACCAGATGGATGGCCACACATAGGTGTGACAAAAATAGAAACACATTGCAAACATTCCTGGCATTGTCCTCCTGTGGTCCGGGAGGTGGATGGACCCAGTGGTACCTTATCTACCTCCTGATGGGCTCCAGAATTGAAGAATGTTAATGAAAGCTAACTCTCCTTCGCCTGCCTTACAGTGACACTTATTGCAATGAATCAAGCTTAAAATTGCATCTTGAAAATAAACTCTGGGTTCCCCCCGATCAAAAAAATGACAGCTGGCATGCCACTGGAAAGCATTCGCACGCGTTTCCATGAAATTAATTCGAAGTAAAGAGCTCAGAAAGAAAGAAAGTAAGAAAAGGAAAGAGAAAGAAAACAAACAGAGCGTACCCACATCCTCTCCTTAAAATTAAACTTTCAGAAACCACATGAAGGAATAAGTGCAAAATGAATGACCTCTGGTTTGGAGAAGAATGTTTCATTGAAACTCTCTCAGCTTTTATGTTTATTGGCCATAAACTGACCAACCCTCTCCGTAATGCTGTGGTTGTTCTTCACAGAAAAGCCAAGCCAGCGGCACGAAGCCTGCTCACCTTACCCAAGTGGGCAGTCCCAAGATAAAGGGGGGTGACGAGCAGGATTGGGCCCGCTGCAGCCTTGCACTCCTCCCCGGAGATGCTGTCCCTTCCTGGCCATGCCCCCCGTGCCTCAGCACTCCCTCCCTTTACCTTCCATCGTGGCACACGATGTATTTCTCACACTAAGAAAAATGACTTTATCTTAACCTTCCCATTGACACTGGGACAGCCAGGAGTAATCCTGGCTGGGTGGAGGAGGTGGGAAGGAGCGCAAGACCAGGCTCCTGGGGCCACCTCATTCCTGTCCCTCTACCTATCGCACACCACAAATCGGTCCCGCGGCAAGCCTCGGGGGTCAGCCCTGACCCCAAAACACACCTCAAAGTCACAGGAGGATCTCAAGCCTGCTCCTTGCACGACCCTTTTCCCACCGCACGGCACAGCACCTTCTGACAGCCGTGGCAGAAGACAGAAGAAACCAGACCCCCAGGTTTTCTCTCTCTCTCCCTAAAACTCCTGTTCGGCCCCAGCGTGAGCTTTTAGTTCCCGCTCCCCTCACATAGGCCTGAAACGATTACCTACTTGTTATAAATCTTCTCAGGTTTCACAGACACACATTTGCCGGTAAGTTCCCGACCGGCATTTCTGGAGTTGGGCTCACAGAGACACATTCTCACACATGCAAAAGCGCTATGATGGATCAGGGGCTCCTCCATTCACCCCTCCACTTTAAGCAAAACCGTTCCTAATATACCTTTTCATACGTGAAGCATAATGAATGTACCTTTTCTTATGCATGTACAATACTGTACTTTCACCCACTGGCAAAGAAGTTCGCTAAATTACTAAGAGCGTTTAAAGAGGTGGCATTCATTGTAATATACAAAGGAATTTAAAGCACATTTACAAATGAATCGGCAGGCATGCCAACAGGAAAAACAAGTTTAAATGTAAAATTTTAAAAAAAAAATGAAATTGAGGATTGCTTGAAATGATTATTATGATATGAAAATGTTTGTCCATTCTATGGGCTGAAAACTACTTAATTTCCCTTCATCTACAATTCAGGTGACCATGGTTTTAAAGAAATATTCTTTTCCTCCGTTTCCTTCTCCCCTCCCCAACTGAGTAATAAAACATAGACTAATTTAAATAAGAATCATTATGCTCAGAAGGCCTCCTCTGGCTGGAAGACTTTTGTTCCACATGTCCCATAATCTCACTCCCACATGGCTGCCATAAGGTTGATGCTGAAATCAAACTCTACTACAGAATTTTCTTTCAGACACAGTAAAAATATGTATATCAGTTGGGGGAAAGAAGTCCTATAATTTAGGTAATGGGAGAAATATACTTGTGATAGAAACCTCTTGACTTCGCTGCTTAGTTCCCTGTATTTTTTCTTCATCCAGGTTGCTATTAGCATATGAAAAATGCTTTTAATTTTATCCATTTCTGGACATATCCGTCACACTCACGGGCAAGAGAGCAGTTGGGTTTCAACTTATCTCTTCTTTACCACCTCAGCAGCAGGTTTAAAATAGATCACGCTCTTTTAGTTATTTGCAGCCAAGGTGTGCATAACTGCCTTCCTGAACAAAACCTGATAAAGAAGGAGCAAGCCAAGCCATCGGAGGCGGTTTGCTCCCATCTCAAACACAAACGTTTCTATCGCGGCATCTCACAGCGTTACTTTCACTTGAAAAGTAAGAGCCAGAGCAGCTCTCACCCATAACCACACGCATGGGTCTCAATACAGCCAGGCTGGAAGTGATGGCCCTATTTTTAAGCGCTTTCTAGTTGTTGTTTATCTGTTTCCTTAAAACTCCCACTCCCACCCCTACCCTACGGACGGACGGCGCGCGCACGGCACGGCAGCTCCCACGCGCCCTTTGCCGACACAAGGCGACTTTGTTTTACGCACTGCGACGTCCTCCATCAAAACCGTATCCCCAGATTCTTGGGAGGCGCACGTGATGCAAGGCAAGCTATGGCAGAGCTCGGGGAAAGCTCTCGGCAATATGCAATCTATTTTCACACATGCTATGGATCTTATGGCGTCAGTCATACAGTCGCTTGCACACACAAAATTTTTAAAGCCCGTTTATGCTACTTTTTAAGTAAATTAAAAACTCCCATTGCCTCCCAGGCAATTAGACCGAGGCCCTAGGACTAGCTTAAAGCGGCGAGAAGCTGAGCATTTTCATTTAGTGGTATTTGGCATGAAAATATTTGTGGCTTGGTGAGATTTTGCACACACGCTCTCTGACTTTGCTTTTTGGGACATGTTGGGGAAATGGCTATTTTTGCATGAACGTAAAAAACCCCATGAAATTATGCTCCGTTTTAATGAAAGGGCGGTTTTGCTTGACAAAACATATGCCTTTTATTAACAGTATTAATAGAAATGGGCCTGCTTTCAAATTTGCAATGAAACATGACAAAACCCAGGGCCGGATTCTGAGCCAAGCTTCAGGCACCTTTGCAACCCTCTGCAGTCCCACCTGATGCTGTGCCCCCCAAACCCCATCTCCTGGCAAAAAACCCCACCCCGCAGGGGCACACCACTAAATACCTCCAAGGCTGGGAGCTATACAAGGAGTTCACTTTGCAGGATGCTTTCTCCAGCTGGGAAATTCAGGAGTTCCTCTTCACATCACACAGCAGCCAAAATGGGTGCGCAAGATCTGCCTGTATATCATTTATTATTTTTTTTTCTCTCCTCGGATCAGCCCAAAGGAGCCACAGGGAGGGCTCTTGCCAGCGGTGCCCACACATCCACAGTGGTTAATAATAGCCACAGAAGCACCAGCCCTCTGGCTCGCATCAGGAGGGCCCATGCGTGCGAAAGGCTGCAGGAGAAAGCCCTAGAAGAGAGTCCAAATCAGTTCCAAGCAGAACAGCCTGCCTTGCTAGGAGTTATAAGATGGGGAATAAAGGGCACCTTGCACTAATCAGGGGGATTAAGCTGAGGAGCAAAGCACCTGAAACAACTTTTCCGTCCCACCTCGACTGGAAGAGGAAGAGGGCTCTCTTAAGTAAATAAACTAGCACAGTCCTTTTCCATTTTGATGACTTCTTGCCATTTTACTAAATTGCCAGGCAGACAGAAGCCTTAACCCTGACAACACTCATGTGAAAACTCCCCGCTTGATTTTTTTTTTTTCTTTTTTTACTTGCCTGACTTCCTTATTAAATGCTCTCTGGCTCTAAATGAGTGGGTGTCAGAGGTGCAGTATTTCACAGATCTGTGGGTCACTGCCTGATTTTGCACTGCATCTCGATATTAAAAGTTCCTCTTTTTATAGATAGCGTGAAGAAAAATGAACAACTCGAGACAGTTTTCTAAACCAATAGTCTCTGGGTATATTTATTTTATGATGATGGCAATGAAGTAGCCCCTTATATATTTTCTATTGTCCTCAGTAAAGACATGCTTTAATCATAAACTGACGCATGAAACCTGCCTATTGGCCTATTGATATTTTTTTTTGCACTGAGTGAGAAGCCAATATCCTATTTTAAATATAACTTTAAAAAATGACATTACCTAAGAAAATGCTAGCAGTATTCCTGATAAAATATACTGTGGTGGGGCTGAAAAGTGCATGCAAAGCAAGCTGCATTATTACAATGTTTAAATATTAATTATACCGCTGTGTAGTAAAGATGATCAACTGTGAGTGTCAACTAATTTTCTAAAAGCTGCAATGTTGGATTTCGTCTAAACTTCTATTGTTAAGCTAAAACTAAAAGCCCAGCAAGTTTAGTCTACTGGAGTGTGTTTATTTTTATTGGTTTCTGCATAATTTTTTTTAACATAAACCAACTTTAACCCCTTTACTGTAATCTCTGCCAGTGGAACTCCAATAGCACATCATAAAATTCCTATAATTCTTCAAAGCAATGTAGCTGGAAAAGAAAAAAACCATGGGCACTTCGCAACAAACGCCAACTACAAGATTCAGCCAATTAAATTTAACTCTTGCGAGCTCATTTTGCTGGCAATGTGAGTGTAGATGCACGGTTAGCTTGCCCTCCGATAGCCACTTCTGTTGGGAGAAGCCCTCAGCCGTGACGCTCGGCGCTGGGCTGGCTCTATTGTGTGAAAAATCCTGCTCAGGTGGCACCTAGCGCTGGTACGTGAGGGAGGCTGAGCAGACAGATGGGGAGGCAGATGTACAATGCTACATAAAAGTAGAAAGACTTATATTATCTTATGCGAATGCCTTAAGTGACTGAGCACAGGCAGCAGGCGAAGGGGGGCCGGGATGGGAAACGAAGGGTTAAGTGAAAAATGACTGTCATTTCTTTCCCTGCTAGCAGCTATTGCTTCCTCAGACTTTTAAGAGGAGCCACAAGACTCGAGCGAGAGAATTACTTTGAGATTCTTCTGTGAAGACAAAGAAATAGCGTGTGCCGAGGCTGGTAGGCTTCCTTCCGTCACTCATGGATGCTCTGCCAGGATTTCCCACCTGAGACAGATTGCGACGCATGTTCGAATCACTCATGCACGAGAAGCAATACACAAGTTCAGTGTAAAGCCACTTTAAAAGCTCATCGGGTGCATACTTTACTTGTACAAAATACCTTATTCATGATGGAGCAGTGAGGGCCTAGGTAATTACTTGAATCAAGGTGGCCTCAGAAGTGTTTAAATCTACAAGGACACTTAGAGCATGAATAATGCAAAATAATTTGCATCTAAATTTTTTAAGTGTTCTTTATTCAAAAACTAAAATGCAGTTCCGATTAAAGTTTGATGAGTGAAAGCTGAGCACTTCATACCCACTGTGAAACGTCTCCTATTTGTGGAAATTATGTCAGACAGTGGTAAAGGGACAAAAGAGATCAAAAAAAAAAAGTTGGTGATTAATCTGCATTACTTTTAAGCCATCCTTATTTCATGATGTTTGGCGAGTAGGAAGTTAATATCCGAACTTGCTGTTCTGATACCATCTACATTTCACCCCTTTAAAGCAGCACCATCGAAAGCGCGGGTCTAATTATTAACCAAACAAAATAACTATTCTTTTGCCTTCGATGATAGCGCAAAGGAGCCCGTGTCTCTGAAATTTGTCCAGTATCTTTTAGTGCAATTAATCTCGCCTCTGTCCCCGTCAACCTCTTTGGAAAAGCCTTACGTGCAAAAATACCCTGGCTGCCTCCGACTCTGTGCGCTTATAGGGCACAGGCTTACATTTCTTCACTTGGAGCGTGTTGCATCCCTTTCTTTTGAATTTGCCATTGACAGCATAAACTGCCGCGTATATCATCAGTTCAGCACTTTATTATATCGTCTCCATTCCTATTTTAGAACGTGTTGAGCAACCCCCATAAAAATTGTTAAAGAGGAAGGAGTGAACAAGACAAATGTTGTGTAATGTGCTCGCTGAAAATTATGCTTCTCTCTGCCTGGGCTGGAGGCAGAGGAGAAAAAGGGAGAGGGAAAGCATGTCAGAAACAGCCGTTTTTGCATGCAGACGTCAATGATCCCGTCGTTAAATGTGCTTAATTCACGATTATGTTTCCAATGCTCGAACCTGCCCGTCTCGCTGGCGGGTGCTGCTTGGGAAGGCACTGAGAGAAGAGACGTTTGAAGTTGGAGAGCTTCGGAGATCCCTGGAGATTTCTACAGGAGAATCTCCACGGATCTGCTCCCCGTTTGTTCCTGCCCTCCAAACCCAACGGCTCGCCGCGGTACGAGAGCCAGACCTTCCGAAAAGCAGCTCCAGGAGCCAGAGGGAGGTTTTTTTCCAGCTGCTAAACCTCAGGTCAGGAAATCTGCTGGGATCCAACAGGTTAGGCAGGCGAAAGCTTCGACAGACAGTGAAGTTTTAAGCGCCGGCTAACTGCGAGCAGCTAAACTTTAAAGGCCCCTTTGCAAAGGAAAATCATTTTCCTGCTGCAGCCCTTATAAAGAATAAAGACTTCCAATTTATTACCGGCTCGAAAGCTGGCTGCCACTTTATTGGACTTTCAGATGAGTGTGCTCGCCACGCTTTCTTAGGGAGAGGATCTGCTACGTTTTTCTTGGATTTGGAACAATGCGAACATTTTTTTAACTCATTGAACAAAGATTTCCCCAGCAACAGACCCCCTGCTCAGCAGGTCACCTATCTTTGCGACAGTTTTTCTTTTCCCACGCTAACCCTAGGGCTCATTTGCATAAGGTCTCTGTTGTGACAATTAGTTTCAGGTGAGCTGATTTCTATGAGGTTTGCCCAAGACGATACACAAGCTCTGGGCCTCCCTGATCCTGGCCCTAATTGCGACTGACTGGCACCAGACACAATCACCCTCTTGATTCAGCAAATTGTCCTGCAAGTAGCTTGTTGTGACCCCGCGATGCACAAATCATATCATGTCAGCCCGGCATAGTAAACAGTGAATAAAGCAAATTCAAAA
>VZTV01105230.1:62870-74771 GCA_013400875.1 Anhinga rufa | reverse complement strand
AAAAAAAAAAAAAAGAAAAAGGTTTCATAATAGCTCCTCCATCTTCTAGCCCCAGTGGACAAGATGAATACAAATTAAAGCTATATCATATCTGCGTGCTGGTGGAAGAGGTGTCGCTGCCCTGACTAACAACTTTGGTTTATTGGGGTATTTTTTTGGGGGGGGAGTATTTTTTTATTTGCGTTGGGGAAAAAAAAAAAACAAACAAAAAAGAAAAATCAAATGTTGCTTCATTCCGTCACCTGGGGAGAAATTCCCCAGGTAGTGTAGTGGGGTCGCTGTAAATATTTCCTAGCTCGTTGTTGTGGAAATAAGCAATATGCTCTTTCATCATCTCAGAGGCTACAGGGTACATCAATATGCACATTAGCCAGGCTCCCAGTAGTCTCTGCTTGGTCTAAAGAGCCGCGGAGGCCGGGCAGAGCCCACCTCTGAGCAGCAAAAGTCGGGACGGAACTTTTCCCGCGACGCTGAGGAGCCCAGGGAGGAGCCGGCGACGCAGGGGGACCTCACCCCACCTCCCCACGCCCCGACGGTCCCGCGTCGCCCCGGCGGCACCGCTTTGGGCTCAGTCCTGTCCCTTTTAGGCCAGCGATAACCCCATGGAGGTCGTCAGCCTGGAATTGGCTCCAGTGTTGACTTGTCAGCCAGGGGAAGCACGCAGCCCCTGAGACGGGCAGAAGAAAGGAGCAAATAATAAATACAAGGCGACAAATGCAAAGTTAACGAGGATGGAGGAATACCTTTAACTGCAACACTAACAAGAGCGCTCGGTAGAGAGGAAGAGCCATCCTTATCTCTGATTAACTCCCTTTTCATCAGTTTGACTCACAGTTTTCATGCTATTTTTTGGTACAGTGCTCGATTCTTTCCTACCAGAGCAGCTCCGGCTGTGACTTCCACCCTGTGAGTGTGAGTCAGGAGAGAGTCCCTCCCCACCTTATATATCCCTTTCTTTTTTTTTTTTTTTTTTAAAGGGGTCTATTTTGCAAAATTTAATTCACAATAGAGACAAGAGCTTGTCCCATGCTGTAACTGAGACATGAAGGGTAAACTCAAATTCAGACAGGTATACTGAGACTTCAGAGACACTCCGCGAGGGCAGGATTAGGCCCACTGAATATATTGCCTGATGATCATTATGTGAATTAGATTAGGCTATTAGTTTTGGACTATTTTTAATCTCCTGGGGAAATCTGTATTTACATTTGGGTTTTTTTTCCCCAATGCAAATTACTTCCCCAAATAAATAGTTATGTTAAAAATCCTAGTGAAAAATTTGTTTCAGAATTATTCACTGAACATGGCTGGTAGCCAGTGTGAAAGGTCAGCTTGCCAGTCCCAACAGTTTGGAGCTGCAGTCAAGGTAAGTATTTATGCAAAAAAACATCTGACAGAGTGCATTTCTGTTAACGCTGCAATCTCATAAACTGATTATTGGCAAAAAATATTAAATTTTTGCGCACGTACACAGATAAAGGTAAGAATGAATAAAAAAATCACCTCTCTGCTGAGAACACCAAGTTTTACCCTGGGAAAAACCTTAGTTTCAGGGTGGGACACCTAATTCTTCTTCACTGGTACGATTCCATTGATTTAAAAGTCATTACACCTTCTCATATTAGTGTGATCTCAGGATTTGGTTATGATCTGGGCTATGTCTCAAGCATGCCTGTATATGTCCTGAACTAATATGAGCGAAGTGGGGAATAACCCCCGTACCCGCAGGCAGGATGGCCCACGGCACGGTGCCGCACACGGGCGCAGTCCCACATGAGCAGGGGCTCCCAGACTCCCCCAGCCTCACGTCCTGCACACTTGCAGGGCATTTAGATAGCGTTTTGATGCAGAAACATGAAAGGCGGCACTCCCGGGGTAGGACACGACTAGGTCAGCCTTGGGCTACTTCTTCCCATGGCGTGCACTGTACTGGGTGCAGTGGTGGGAAGCCACCCACGTCCCTGTTGATCCCTCCAGCCCAACAAAGTGCGGATGAGGAAGGACACTCAAAACCCTGCCTGCCATGGGCATCTCCACAGGCAATAGCAAGGGTCTCAACACCGCTGCCACCATCAAAACCCTACCGGCCTTTGACTTAGTTGGATAAACCCATTACTTCTAGCCTGAACCATTGCTACCACGTTCAAGGTGGTCGCCCATCACTTGCGAATGGGCCAGGGCATGGCCGCAGATGCCTAACGAGAGATCTGACGAACCTCACCTGCTCTGCTTTTAAAATGCATAGCATTTTTACTTTGTCCTGTGTCCGTGCTAACGCTTTTATCCCTCTCCCATGACACAAACCATGCTTTTATGGTGAAGGCAATGCAACGAGCTGATGTTGAACTTTAACCTTCAGCAACTCTGCCTCTAACGTAAGGCAAAACTTTTAGATTTTTAAGTAAATAAACAGTTGATTCTGACAAAAAATGACTATTCCCTGAGGGGACATTTTTGTGAAACTGCGCCAGGTACAAAAAAAATGTATATTTTTTGGCTTGGTCATGAAACTGTCAAAACACAACTCTAACATGTTTTGCTGCATATGTAATTTTTTTCCCACAGCTCTTTCCGAGCAATGCTTAATTCTGAATTCTTTCTGCACCCAGCATTTGCAAAGAAATAGATAGATGCACAAGAAATTCAGGCTAAGTTTCTAGGTAAGTGAAATAGAAGAGCCAGGAGAAAGAAAAAGGAGAAAAACAAGACAAAGCCGGAGAAACTTTGCTAAACTTGCTAATAAATTATACTTTCGGGGTAAAATTCACCCTCAAAATAGGGCTTTGGTGAGATTTAAGCAGGGAGTAGGCTGCTTGCTGGCCCTTGGAACATGGGCTAAGTTTCACTCTCTGTGCTGAGGTACCTTAGTTTCATTTTATTTTTAACTGCGCTCTCTCTCTCTCTCTCTCTTAGATATATATATGGGTATATGTAAATCTCAAAGTATCTTGATCATAGTTGTGATTACAAACTTCACTTGTACTAAAAACAGCTATGGCACTGATCTTTAATATAATAATATATTTTCCCGAGTGCCTTCGCTGTTTCATCCCAGCAACCGAAACAGAGACAATTCTTTGTATGTTGAAATGTGTAATTATCATGTAGCCAAAAGGGAGGGTGTAATTTTCACATCTGATTACAAGGGAAGAGTGTAAGCGAAGCTGCCTCGGTAAACTTACACTTGTTTACAGAGAGCAGTACCTTTGATATTAAAAGCTCTAAACATGTAAAACGCTGGAAAAAATCAAGATTGTCACGCGCCAAGGCTAAACAACAACAACAACAACAACAACAAAAACCCTAAGCATTTTTTTTGGCATAGCTACAAGTGAAAAGTCAATTCCTCTGAACTTGCGCTGGCCCTCCTCACTTGAGATGTTTGTTAAGAAGACTTAGAAATTGTTTTTGCACAGTGTGCTCTACTTGTCGTGTTGAAGGTTAAGTCAAAGCTCCAGCCTTAATTTAAAAAAAGGGAAACTTTAAATGTTTCTGCTGTTTATGACTCTATTTGGTCAGTTTAAGCTAGAGAAATGCTTTTTATATTTGACTTCATCTTCACAGGCTTTACTTCTAAATGAGACTGCATTTGCTTTCAAGTTGCTTTTTTTTTAAACACGTGAACTCCCTCCTCTTTGCTTCTCTCTTTTTTTTCCTTCTTTCTTCCTTATCCACACACTGCTGATTTGCCTTCGATGAAACAAGCTTCTGCTTATGTGAAATTATTATTTTTTTGGCCACATAGGAAAAGATGGTATCAAAGAAAGGAAGAACTGTTACAGCGAATATCGCTTACCAAGGAGATTAAAGATAAGCAGAAAGATCACACTACAGGTAGAGGGAAAAACTACTGAAAAACCAAGAAAGATATCAGAAAATTACACAAAAGTACGATTGCTAAGGAGGTATTATCGTATAGTTAGAAACCATTAAAAACTGTCCGTGCAAGCACTGGAAGTCAAAGTATGATAATGCTTTTGCTAACCAAGAAAAAGGAAGGGAAAGAGAAAGAAAGAAAAACAAATTATTTTTAGTATGTGGAAAATACAGCTTTTTGTTGGAGTATGAAAAGAAATCATGTAATTAACATGTGCATCACCCATCAAGACTTTGATAAGACCCTGTTTTCTACAGTATGCTTTTTTCCCTGCCCTAAAATTAAGTTCCTGATACCATATTCTTATTCAGAACATCCTGTCCACGGGATACCTACCACAACAGCTAAGGCATTTGGAAAATAAAACGTAGCTCAGTAACAGCAGTAATTCGAGTTGAAGATACATGTAGTTACTTAAAAAGTGGTTTTGTCTTGTGCAGAAAGACATGAACGCAAGGGCTACCGAAAGCAATTTAATACCAGGTGGGGGTTGACATTAATCTTTTATGACAATAATATTGTGGTGTTACAGGAGGGCAAAAATGAATATCTTCTTGTACGTATAACCACTTCCCTAAGAGTCTGTGCCTGTCTTAAAAATACACGTATAGAATTGATGTATAGCCCCAAATTCATAATGAATATGATTATATAAATAGTCTTCACTCGTGCAAATAATCGTAACTGTCCTCCTTCTACTTCCCTTAGGTGTGATCTAGGCTTGCTCTGCGAGCGGTACGGGACCACTCTTTCTCCTGGAACGGGCCAGACCTGGACCAGGAGGGCTGCTCGTGAGACCAGGGTGCGCAGTCCTGGTTCGTCATGATACAGAGCCAAATTATGCCTTCAGTGGTGTGCGATGCCGTGCAAGCCAACGGGGTTGTGCAGGGGTAGCTGGGCAGAATACGGTCCATGGTACCCAGACTGCACGGCTGTGCTGGCGGTAGGTGCAGTTTCTGAGCGGTATTAGTGTACTTAAAACAACAAATTAATGTCTGTGGAACACTAATCAATGTTTGGTGCACTCCACATTTTTCACTGAGTTGTTAGAGTACATTTGCTTATATTCTGCACTATTTTAATTTAGCCATATTGATCAAACTGAACACTCAATAAGACCCTAGGCACCTTAGCCTTATTAAAATTAGTCAACTTGAAGTAAGTGAGCTGAGGAAGTAATGGAAACTATTCAGAGATTTAAATACAGTGCAGCCCACTTAAATAAATACCTGTTAATGAAATAAATCTGTATATGCACATATTTTCTCAGAAACAAATTATTAAGGGGGCCCTTTAGAAGAATACAACTCAAACATATCCATTAGTTTAAAAGAGAAGCAGTTCTCTGAGCTCACTGTGTACACTCGTGTTCGCTGGGTTAAACTTGGGGAGCCCATGCTGACCTTTTCCATCGAAGCAGTTATCATTCTTTAGAGCTTTACAGTGTCAAAACCTATAAAAATGTCCCTAATTAACCTGCAAGTAAACACTGTTGTGGTTTTTTGGTAACTCTCCCGCTTGAGTTTATCCCAGTAAAAGTATAAATCAGCTGGGCCATCGCCTAGATGAGTACTTCTGGGTAGCTACAGAAGAAAAATAAAAAATATTTAACTAACTTGACTGTTTATAAGCAATGGAAAAAAAAAAAAAGTCACACTGCTTAGTCTTTACAAATAACGCGTCTCCGTCTTCAGAAAGTTGTATCGTTTTTTTTCAGCAGGGTTGAGAGGTGTAATTAGAGCACCAACTCCAAGGCTTGACTTGAGCGGTGATTTGCAGTACAGCTCCTTCTGGCACATCTCTGGAGCTCAAAATATTGTTTTTGAAAACATTGCTGTTTTTCAACAAAAATAGGAGATTAGACAACATCTTTAACTGATTAATCCTCTCTCCTCTCCAAGGGGGTGACCTGTGATAGTGTATTATTTTAGCCAGGGAAAAAAACTGCAGCGTGCAGCAAAGTCTTCCTGCAATACCTACAAATGAATTAAGCTAAAAAGTAGGTAGAGGATCTGTGGAGGTTTCCCAGCCTTCCTTCATCAGGGCTGCCTTTAGAGGGCTTTGTATACTCATTTTTTTCCCCTAGTCCAATAAAAGATATTAGCTCTTTTCCCTAAGCAAAATCCCTCTCATGAATCAGGTCCTACACTTGCAACTAGTGTGATATTGCTGGCCAGGTTTCACCCCAGTAAAATTCTAATCTATACTTTGTCTTTTAGAATTAAGAGGAAAATGCATATCAGCAGAATCTCCTCTCTACTTTATTTCATTTATAAATTACGAGAATGATGCTATTATATATTATTAATTTCTGCTGTTCTCCAACTCGGCTGCAGCAGTGAGCTGCGGATGTTGGAACAGTGTAATTATGTTCTAGTAGGGCAGCCATCCGTTTCCTTTCAAAAATTTACAGGATTCTTAATCATGCTGCTCATTTGGGTGCGCAGTAGCGAGGATGGCGAAACACAAACAGGGCACGTTCGTTTACACAGGAACACCTGCTTAGCATGATAGCAGATGTCAGTCAGTAAGCAGAACACAAAAGAAAAATATCAACAACAGCAAACTAGAAGCATTTTCAACTCGGTGCGGGGATATCTTGTCTGGGGGAAGCCAAATGAAGGAGACGCGCCTTTGCAGGTCGAAGCAGAGGCGCGGCGACGATTTGGAGAGTCTCGGCTGACGTTCCCTGGGGGCCAGGTCAACAAATCCAGACAAACTCCTCGCTGGATGATGGGATATTTAACAAAGCATTTCTCCTTCGAGAGGGTCATTTTTGCAAGCTTGATGCTAAGCATCTTGCAGGGATCATTGTATCTTTGATAACTACAGCAAAGTAGTTGAGGGGGGTAAAATACGCTGGACTATTGCTCCATGTGTGAGGGTTTGCCAGCATTTCCACTGCAACCACTTATTCCGAAGGCTTTCTGTTCTACCTCTAAATGTTTCATCCTGGGCTGCCTCTTGGCTTCCCTATCTCAGACTGAGAGCGTGGGGGGGTTTTTTACATATTTTATGAAATAAAACGATGTCAGCGGAGGAGGGAAAGTTCAGGGATTTCAGACTCTCCCGTGCAGCGCTCCGACTCGGGAGCAGCCTTACCTCTCCCATAAAGGCATTGGGAGCGTGGTGCACGAGTCGAGCTCTTGCAGGCGGGTATTAATAATCTCCCTCAATGCCATACGCAGTAACTACTCTTCCACAGGATTGTTAGTATTCAGAGCAAGTCAACTTGCGTGGGTCCGTGCATTAAGGGCTCCCTAAGTATGCATTGACTTGATACCCAGTAATGGCTTCTAAGGAGCCGTTATGTAGTACCGTGTCAATGATCCATGCATTGAGGACTCCCTAAGTACGCATTGACACGATAGACCGGAACGGCTCTGAAGAAGCCGTTACGGTCTATCATGCCAATGATCTGCGGATATTGGCAGTGCCTCCTGCACTTCTATAGAGATTGTAAAAGTCTCTGAAGAAGCTGTTATGATCTCAGTGGAAGAACCATCAATCAGCTCAATGACAGGGTTTCGTTTTGCCATTTTTCCACCTTATCATTGGGAAACTTTGTTTTACTTCTAGAATTAGATTCAGAGAACTGACAAAATATAAACGCTGCCCACAGAGTGGCTCTGGGACTGCATGGAGGTAACCAGGATCAGAATATGACCTCTGGTTTTATTAGTTCTAGGTTTTTAGTTCCAGCTGACTTGCTGGGAGGCCTCAACCAAGTCACAACTCTTCTTGCCTCCGTTTACTCTCCTCTAGCAAGCACAGAAAAGGGCAACATCTTTTGAGTAGAGGTTGCTATGGGGCTTGGAAAATGTTCATTTAGGCTAGTTACAACTAAGGCTTGTCTCAGCATCTCATCACTGGTGGAGGATGCTGAGACGAGCAAGGTGTGTACAGCACACCCCTCACACCAAAGCACTCAGGCAAAGCTACACTGATAGGAAGCCTTACCTCTGAAGTTTTGTAAGCTTTAATCTACTGAGTTTCTACAGTTTCTCTCGACTTTATTTATGTGTATTTGCATCATTTCTGAGCATCAGTGCTTGGCAGAAGGTCGTCTTGATTTTCTACAATGCCACAACTTTCTATGAAAGCACTCTGAACCTCATTTTCCATGTCTTCCTTAGCGCATGAATATTTTAAAAAACGCTTTGAAAGTGCATCCTTGCAGAATAAAGTTTTAATTCATGCTAAGTCTATGACCACAAAACACTACTTAACTAGCTTGTATTGTTTGTATCTGCTCTTCCATGCTCTTTCACGGAAAACTGGACTTTTTATTATTTCAGATTCAGTTCATACTCCTGTTAAGGGGAGATAGAGCTATAGTAGAATATACAGAGAGAGAGAAAGAGTACTCTACCTATTTTACACGCTACTCACTAATAGAATAAGCCTATTTATGGTGTGATCCCACATCATCCAAGGCATATTTACACGGTTAAAAGTTAGGAGACCACTGGAGAAACACTGTAACCATACCTTATGGAAAGTAGAGATCCTCAGGCAAGAAAAAATAGAGTTACTGGGCAGGCTGTGGTACTGTACTGAGACCTTGTTTGTAGCCAGGCTGGCCTGAAAAGTATGAGCTCAAAGAAAGAGAGACTGTGCAAAAGGAGTCAGAGGGACATTATAGAAGATCAGAGAGGATCATGATAAAGCTGGGGAAGCTGAGAAGGCAGAGAAGTCTCAGGGAGCGGTGGCCATTGATCCTAGGTACTTCCTTCTTGGGACTCAAAAACCTGAATATTTTTAGGTGTGTTTTCAGATGTGTTGAACCTCTGGAGTTGTCCATAGTTAGGTACCCCAAATCAGTGCTTACTTTGGCAATGTGAATTATAAATTTGGATTTGCACAGTAGGCTGTAGCCACCAGGTCCACAGCAACATGGCCAGTGAGCAGAGGAGAGAAGACAACAGGATATCTGCTGAAGGCTGAAGACGTGCTCGGCTTCTGCTAACACAGACCCTCAAGCAAATGCCTTTCAGGTAGAGGAGTGTACAACATCCTCTGGAAAGCCACCATTTCTCCTTGGCTAAGCTCCTTCTCTCCAAAGCAAAAACTTTGGTGACCATTATTAATTCCTCAAGAAAGCATCTTGGGGGTTTAACGCCTGTTTGGGGTGGCCTTGAGAGCCTACAGGCAGCGACCACCACTGCAACCCAAATTCCACTCAACATCTCCCTCCACGCTGCACGTTGCAAATTTCTATGAAAAGTTGCATTTCAAAATCTGGACAGCTGAAAACTGCTGTCCCTTGGAAAAAACCTAAGCTTTGCATTAAATTTATTCATCTGGGGGTTTAAAGTCCAGTGAGAAGGAAAGAGAAGATGCTGGTTTACAACGATTCCACGTTTCACATGAGGTCTTTAATGCACTTTTTCAGGTATCTCACATTACGATGCTGCCTCTGCAACACGTGCTGAGTCCTCAGTTCAAAATCTCAAATATTTTTTTCAACATTTGGGATACAAACAGGCGTTAGTCTCCTTCCATGCATATATTTATTAGTAAGATTTTTGCACGGTATAATCGAAGCCCGGCAGTTTTTACCAACCGCGGCTTAAGAGGAAAACTGACACAATATAATGTTTTGTGTCTTTTTTCGCCCGTGCAAACCGGTCACTGAAAAGGTGCAAAGCGCTGGTAAAAGTACATTTTCTAAAATGCAAAGCCTTTTAAGAAAGGTACACAATGCAAGACTACGCAGCTGCAATTTTAAAAAGGCTACTGTTCCTTTAATGCCCAGCTGGTCCTGAGATGTAATAAAATTGACATATTGATTCCTTTGAATTTACAAATGCCTGTTTCATAAACTCCATCTCCAAAGCCTAGGCATCTTTAGAGCACTGTCATTTTTTTCTCCAAATGGATCAATTATGTGCCCACGTAATCCTGTTACCTGTGAAATCCATGCATACTTCTCCCATTTGCTGCAGTTCCCAGGCGGACAAACTTGCATTATGTACGCATAAACAAACAGAGCATTTTCCTGATATTAGGGATTGTTTTCAAAGTGAAAGGCAATCTCCTGGGTCCTTTACTCAAAAAAACATACATAGTGCGGTGTTCCTCCAAGTAACCTCACTGCACTATATGTATAATTATTACACAACACAGCAAATCATTAAAAAAACATTGAGTCCCGCTATCTCAAATGCTTCAACAGCAAAAAGGCACCAAGACTTTGCAGCCAGCCCTCATTTTTCTGTCGAATCAAACTTTCCCATTTCTTTACCCGCTTTTGATTTGATAAATATCGCTGTATCTGTAAGGAAATAATTTCCATCAGAAGCGTTTCTGCATGACTTAAATATCGGAAAAGCACCCAAAGCTGTGAACTTTGCTGTGCAAGTTTGGGGCTTTTGAATGTTAGTTCTAGGATAATTCATCTTTTCATCGTGCTGAGCACCTTTCCATCATTTACACACACACAGAGTCAAGCAGGCATTAACCTGCAAACCCACCACTTATGCATATCAATGCATCACACATACAACTATTTCCATATCCCGTGGCATATTATTTGTATGAATGCATACCATGCCCATACACACCCCGCACAATCCTCAAATATAAGCAGCGAAAAAGAGAATAAATGTGTTTTTCTCTGTATATGAATTCTTCATAAAGTACCGTGTATATACATAGATATGAATTCTCATTTCATTCTTTCAGGCTGTGCTGTATCTGATTTTCTACACTTCACTGGGCAACCAGCAGTTCAGTTACACTACACTTGCGCTGTACGATTTGTCTCTAAAAGGTTCCCAAAATTATGAAACATCTTGTCTGCTGCATGACCTGCTCACCGCAGTGCCTCAGCCCGAGGTGCAGCCACACATATAGAGAGGATGGCACTGAAAAAAAAATATATATGTTTGATGCTTGGAGCCCATACAAGTGGCCCAATACACCCCTGCCATTGTGCAGGAGTGGGTTTTAAAGATAAATGGCTGCATGTTAACCAGATTTGACATGCTGCACAAAAGCAGCCACCTTTGGTCCCATGACACAGCCAAACAGAAAAAACAACAAGCAATCCTGGCAAAAGATGTCCGACGTGAATAAAAGCCCAACAATTTGTCACACAGTCGTTACAAAATGTTCCAGGCTTTGGGGCTTGCCATGGGACAGGAGCGATAAGAAGAGCATAGAAAAACGAAGGCTGAGGGTGTCGGGGCGGCGGAAGAGTTAAAACTCGAGGAAAGCTCCGGTAGTTACAAAGGGGAAACAAAGAGGATATTTTCATTTGGCTCTTTCCGAAGACACACACACACCCACGCAAAAAAAAAAAAAAAGCCGTAATTAATTAAATCAAGAAGCTCAGTTGTTTTGAGAGGTGATTGAAATCTGACATGCAAAGTAGAAATATTTATGTTTACTTTCTATTTTAGGAATCCCCGAAGCTACTTTTCCTTCACTGCACTTCCCCACCACCACAGTGGCCAGGGCTCAGTTTATCAAGTAGTAAGCACTCCCTGTTCGGGGCCAAATCTTGCTCACGTTTCTCATGGCATTTGGTCTTTCCTCATGGGAACAGGCCCACAAAACTCCAGAGCTGTAACTGGGGCTGGGGACTAACGCGAGGCAGCAGAGCGGTACCTGATCTCCTGCTTTCCTTTGGCTTCACATGAGACAGAAAAGAAAAAGCCCAAACTTAGGCTCAGTTTGGTAAGGCTGACCTTCGAAACGAGCTTGATCCTCCAGCTTTCCACCAAAACCAGCCACAGGCGTCAAACCCGGCTCTTCTGACCCGCGCCCCACTGAAGCCCCCCGTGCACCCCCATCGGCTGCAGGGCGGGTTAGGACTTACACCTGTGTCAGTTCGCTAATATTTCGATATATTTCTACAGCCCCTACACTGAAATAAGGAGTTCAAATGCATCAGTGCAGCTGCTTGCTAAGCTCCACATAATGGAGCTCACATTTTAAAATACCTTTCAGTCAATAATCATCATTGCTTCAGTGATTACCGTTAGCTTCTTTATATTCAGTGGTAGAAAAGTGGGGGG